>JAMJFZ010000685.1:0-65000 GCA_026225945.1 Cricetomys ansorgei | reverse complement strand
ATGTCCAGGAGTGGTACAGTTGGGCAGAAAAATAACTTCAAGGAACTGATAAGCAGTAGGGAGAAATTTTTTCCCTTGAAGCAGCAAATCCAGAGTCTCACCAGGAATTCTTTTAGATCGTTTAATGTTATTTTGATACTGAAACCTGGAAGAGTGTAAGAGAAAGAACATTTCCAAACCTTTTTAGAAAACTGCCATGGAATTACTTGGTGTCTGAAAGTGTCCATAGTGGATGAAGAAATTAACAAGGTACGGATGTACCTCACACAAATAGCTATGCAAAACTCCAATGAAGATGTTAGAATTTGGGGACTGGTGAGATAGCTCAATGGTTAGGAGCACTGGTTGCTGTTCCAGAGGACCCGGGTTCAATTCCCAGCACTCATATGGTGCAGTCAGGTTACATGTCTGTAACTCCCACTCCAGTGGAATCTGACACCCTTGCACAAAACAAAACAGTATACATAAAAATAAATAAATTCTTTAAAAAAAGATGTTAGAATTCCCCGTGGAAGAGTAGAGTTTTTCTAGAACACAAAACCTGTTTATTCCCGGGAAGTATTTCTTGAAAAATGTATCTGTGCCAGTACAGACTCTCACTGAAGTAATTTACAATGGCGTCCAGAGGTACCCTTTTCAGAACCTAGCCACATTCTGCTTGTCTCTTCTTGTCCTCAAAGAAGGCCTTATGGATATGCCACTTAGAAGACAGATGGGGTGAGACATGCTTCATTCTGGGTAGGAAGACTTATTTCTATCTTCAAGTTCTAAATGGGATCTGTGATCACCGTAAGGCCGAGATGCATTTTGGGGGAATTGTGGCCTTGTTGAGGAGTTGGACAATTAAAACCCTTGCACCTCTGAAATACCTTTTGAAAATATACACCTTTCTACCACGGATGGCAAGGTGAAGTGGAATGGAGCCTGCCTCTTTCTTCGATATCCTCAGACCTGCTAATCTGCACGTGTCTATCACCCAGCTGTTGCTCCTATGTTGGACGCCGAGGAGGAGGCCCACAAGCCATATCCATTGGGAAAAACTGTGACAAGTTCGGCATCGTGGCCCACGAGCTGGGCCACGTGGTTGGGTTCTGGCATGAACACACTCGGCCGGACCGAGACCAGCATGTCACGATCATCAGAGAAAACATCCAGCCAGGTAAGGGATCTTGGGTGGAGTCTAGAAACCAGGGAGGTTGGACATCCACAGGCTCTGGGACAGCGAGAGGAGGGCTTGCGGGGAGCTGGTCAAGGCTCACGGCCTTTGCAGGTGTTTGTTACCAGCCCTGCCGCTGGCCACCTGTGGCCTTCCCGAGACAGCATCTGCTGGAGCTGGTGGCTTATGATAGAATAAACCGCGATTCTCTGTGTTGTAAAGGACAATGAAATCCAACCCCAGTTCCTAAAGGGCTGATTAGCCAAACATGGAGTTCTCCTGGCAGCTGCCTTGATTTGTTTTTGGCCTGCAATGCAGCCTTTTGAAACTGCAATGCACTCAAGATACAGTGAGTGTAATGTGATGTAAACGAATGTAAAACAGCACCTCTGCCTAGATGCATTCTGCCCGAAGACAGACAGCATGCACGGGTCAAACACTGATGCACCTTCTCCTTCACGTGATTTGTTGTAAAAGTTTATTGGAGCCTGGGGAGGTAATAGTTGCGTATAAGCCATGTACTAGGGAGGTTGAGGCAGGAGGGCCACAAGTTGCAGTCCAGGCTGGACTATGAGTGAGTTCAAATCCATCTCAGTCAACTAATGAAAACTTGTCTCAAAACAAAGAAACACAAACAAAAAAAACAAAAAAACAAAACAACAAAAAAACCAACCCTACAATCAAATGGTCAATATTGAACATGAGTTATATGGGAGCCTTAAATCTTCTTTGTGTATGTATGTGCACATGTGTGTTCACATGTGGCATGTGGAGGCCAGAAAACAACCTTGGGTGCCGCTCCTCTGGACCTTTCTATATTATTTTTGAAACAAGTTTTCTCATTAACCTTGAGCTTGCCAAGGTGGCCAGAATGGCTGGCCAGTGAGTCCCAGGGATCCGCCCATCTCTGTGTCCCAGGCTAGAATTACAATCAGGTAACTTTTTTACATGAGTTCTGGGAAGCTAACTCAACTAATCATGCTTGTGAGACAAGCACATCCTTGGCCAAGCTGCCCGGACTGTTTAAACCTGATTCAGAGAACCTGAGTCACAAAGCATTTGAGATTTAACTTTTCAATTTATTTTCTTGTTTCTTTAAATTACAAGATCAAGATTTTTGTTTTTTGTTTTTTGGGGTTTTGTTATTATTGTTTTTTGAAGATAGGATTCCTCTGTGTCACCCTGACCATCCTGGAACTTATTCTGTAAATCAGTGTAGATCAGGCTGGCTTCAAACTCAGAGATTTGCCTGCCTCTGCCTCTCAAGTGCTGGGATTAAAGGCTATGCAACCACACAACCACTTCCTGGCTTTTTTTTTTTTTTGACAAAATATTTTGGACGAGTAGAATGAATGCTAATCTATCTGCAAACATAGTTTAAAGTTTCAGTGGCATTTGGGAAGGGGTGTTGGATAGTGGGGCAGAGAGAACACAGGTTTGCCCTGTGTTTCACAGCTCTAATCTATTACAAACAATAACAGAAGCCCTGCAAGTCCTGTTGCCTGTCATCCTGCGTAGGTGACAGGAGCTGTGAGAAGTTGCCCTGGGCCCTCCTCCTCCTCCTCCCTGCTTCCTTTTGAGTTCTGCCTTATTTCCACAGTCCTTAACAGAATGTTGTGTCGTAGGTCAGGAGTATAATTTCTTAAAAATGGAAGCCGGCGAGGTGAGCTCTCTGGGAGAGACCTACGATTTTGACAGCATCATGCACTACGCCCGCAACACCTTCTCAAGGTCAGAACTTTCGCTGGTGCCATCTGTTTTCTTGCACCTGCCTTGGGCTTGGGTGGAGGCCCTGAGGTCTGTGGAGAGCGAGCAGGGTCTCGGGAAGCTCCTACCATGACTGGCCTGTCCATCCTTGAAATACAGTGGCCTCTGGGCTGGAGTGAAATACAATCTAATCATGTTCTTGCTAATAAGATGGAGTCCCGTTGTGAAGCTGGCATTCTATCATGCCGTCGTGTCACAAAGAGCAAACTGGAAAAGGGAAATTATGGAGAGGTCACTTGGGAGAATAACCTAGAGGTTTTTTTGTGAAATTCCCATTGGGTGGGGGTCTCTCTAATGCATGTCCTAAACAAATCAGGAGGTGCTTGCCCTTGTTCCAGTAGAGGCTCTGTTTATTGGAAGCTAGGCCGTGCCAGAGATGGAAGGGCTGTAAATCACGGGTTCTTTTCAGAGACAAACAAAGCCAGGGTCCAGCCAGTTTGAGAGAGCATAAGTATCCAAACCAGAGTGAGAAACACAAGTTTCCTGCTTTTCTGTCTCAGGGAATGGGTGCTACTCACCCAAGAAGGGCTGGATTGCTATTTACTTCAGGCACCTTTGGGGTCGATGCGCAGAGATGTTAAGTATTCTCCATATTGCTCCTGCATCTAGGCCGTGTAAGTGTTCTGTCACAGAAGTCCATCCCAACTAGGTGGTAGGTCTTCTCAGCCTTTAAAGGAGACACTTAAAAGGAGACACTGCAAATAGTTGTCCCCTCTTGTCTGCTAAGCATCTTCTCACAACTGTCTGTTTATTTATCTAATCCTTCCTCGCAGAAAGGTCTGAGGTGGTTTCCAACACACACATAGACACACAGACATGCACAGCACACACACACACACACACACACACACACACACACACGGGGGGGGGGGGGGGCAAGGGTAAGGTAAAAAAATGTAGGAAGGCAGAGAGCTATGTTAAAGTCTGGAATAAATTCAGCGTTCAGAATACGTGCCAGTAGGATGTGGAAGCTTTGTCAGTGTGGACCGCAAGTCCTGCCAGTGCCTCCTAGTAGGCAAGGCAAAGGGGGAAACAGGTCATTTCCTGAGTCTCCATGTGTTGGTTAAAGGGAGCCATTGGCTTGGGAGTGTTGACTCTGGCTAGGGAACTGATCACAGAGAGCTCTTTGGCTGTTTGGTCCATGGGGTTGCCAGACTGGTAAATCCCAAGTTCCTCAAGGACACCGTGCCTCCGGCCACATATCTGCTTCAGTTCTGACCTTCCTGCTGCACCCACGCAGGGGTTCCCAGTCCTCGAACCAGAGAGTGTTGCTCAAATCAGAGTTTCTGACATCTCCTTATGACACAGGTGGAGCAGCTGCTCTCCAAGCCCCTTCCTGCTCCAGTCTTTGCGTGGCAATCGCAATCTTAGTCTAGCGCAGGTGAGCAAGTTGACAGGTGACTCCGTGCATGGTCACCCAGGAAATCTGCAGTGGAGGGCCTTCCTTTTCTGGACTGGTAAATTAGACCTTGAGGGTCCATTGTGGGCTTTGGGAGGTGTTCTAGTTTCTTTTCTGTTGCTGTGATAAAATACTCCGACTAGAAGCCACTCAGGAGGAAAGGATTTACTTCAACTTCTACTTCCAGGTCATAGGGCATCATTGAGGGAAGTCAAAGCAGGAACTTGAAGCAGAATCCATAGAGGAGTACTGTTTCCCAGATCACTCAACAGGCCCGTGCTTAATTCTCTATCTCTCTAGCTCTCTAGCTCTATCTCTCTCTATTTACGTACTTTCATTTCACATGCATGAATGTTTTGCTGCATGTATCTAAGTACTCTACATACTTGCCCAGTGCCCTCAGAGGTCAGAGATGGCATTGGGTCTCCCCAAACTAGTTACAGACTGTTGTGAGCTGCCATGTGTGTGTGTGTACTGGAAATCGAACCTGGGTCTTCTGCAAGAGCAGCAAGTGCTCTTAACCACTGAGCCATCTCTCCCGTCCCTTAGCTAGCTTTCTTGTATGAATACAGGCTCACCTTCCCAGAGAGTAATGCCACTCCCAGTGGCATGCCCAGGCCCTACAGGCGTGTCCAGCGACCAATTTGATCCAGGCAATCCTCTCAGATGTCTCTAGTCTATGTCAAGTTGATACTTAAAGGTAACTAGAACAGGGAGGGAGTTTCAGGAAGCTGGTGGAGTGGGCAGGATGAAAGCCTAGCCATGAATAAAAGAGGTGGGTGGGAACGTAGGTGTTGGGATTGGGCTGAGACCCAACTTGGAAAACATGCAGGGAATAACTTAGAGCCACCCCATCACGCAGGGGCTATGGGCTGGTATGTAGAGACAATATCAACATTGTCAGGGACAAAATGTCACGTTGGCCCAACTGAGAAGCTTGTGCCTTGCGTCTTATTTCTGTAGCTTCATTGATGCTTCGTGATACTTTATTATGTTAAAATATCAGTATTTATATTTTTTATCTGTTCATGTTTATCTGCCACAGTCTTCCTTCCTCCAGTGACTGAGATCCTTGAACACAGATACTGTCTTATTCTCTTCTAGTCCTATTATCCAGTAGAGCATTTGGCACATACTAGGTTTTTATTAAGTTTGTAAGTCTTTGCACATCTTCACAAATGTGGTGGTCACTCCTCTCCAGAAAGGAAGTGTAAGTCTCTCTTACGTAGGCTGTGTACGTCTATAGGAACCAATCCACCTTCCTCTCATTGGCCTATGTCATCTACTGCACTAAGTTCTGGAGCCAGAGGCTAAGCAGGGGCTCATCCTGATTTGCCTAACTTTCTTTCTTTTCTTCTAAATATATTTTTTACCCTCCTGTGATCTCCAGCTCATAATCCCATCCCTTCTGCCCCTCAGAAGGGAACCATTCCTAACTCCAAAGTCAGCATGAACTATCTTATCAGCACAGACCAGAGGAAATCCTTAGGCCAAACCTATGAAATAGTCACACCTCATCCAAAGTGCCTAGAAGCCACAGGAGGGAGATTAGGAAGAGCACAGCACTGGGGTGTGAGGGGCGGCAGGTGTAGAGGGGCCTCCGGAGGCAGACTCCTGCTGCTGCTCCAATACCCTGCCAAACTTAGTGTCTTAAAACCACAACTTACTGGTTTCTGTTTTTTGTTTTTTCCTGGTACTCTGGGTCAGCCCAGCTCATTCTTGTCTGGTCTTGCCCAGAGCCACTCACACAGCCGTAGTCATTTGACAGCTCAATTGAGCTGCGGAGTCTAAGATGGCCAGTCACACTCCAGCTGTACCAGCTGGCCATAGCCCATGGTCCCCTTTCCCAAGACCTCTGCCTCTTGAGTAGATTTGGCTAGCTCTTCCCTGCTTGAGGACTCAGGGCTGTTGGAAGGCACCCTGGGTAGCTGCAAGCTCCTTAAGGGGGCTTCAATGCCTCAGAGCATTTCAGAAGACCGGAATCAGATGAGTGGAGAAATATACTCTGCCTCTTAATGGGAGAGATGGCAACCCTGCATTTCAAAGGGATGTCACCATTAAGAGGTGAGGTGCATTTTTTAACCATCTACCCCAGCCCTCCTCCCCTCCCACCCCAACACGCTTTGCTTGCAGGTAGATGCCTCCATTGGCATTTGTGATCATTTTCTGTATGAACTTTTAGAAGGCCGTTTTGTACCATGGGCTCTTCCTGGAGGGATTTTTGGCATTTGTCAGAGGCTTCTCCACTTCTTAACTACAAGTCATTCTTCTCAGTCACTTCTTCCCGGAGCTGCACTGTACCTGGCCTTTTAGCTTGTGAAAGAACAGCAGGCCCTCAGAACACAGGCCTGTGGGACAAAGCCCTTCCTGCTGCTGGGAAAGGCAGTCTCTGAGTCTCTTTACGACCTGAGCTGTCTCCTTCCAGTTCTGTCCCCTCTGGTTTTATTGCCTTTCTTCTCCTTTCCCTCTTGGTTGGATCCAGGCAGCGGGAAGAGGTGTCCTTAGAAGTTTTGCTGGGCACAGGTCCAGGAGACTAGGAGACAGCTCTCTGGTACAACAATGTCTTTGTTTGGAAAACTCAGAGCTGACAGTTTTATCCCCTAAGCCATCTGCCAAACCTTCCCAGTTTAGCCCCAAGTCAGTGCTGGGCACTGTCCATCCAGAAAGGGGGAAGGAGCTTCACTACAGTGCTGCACGTAGGCTGGCTCTGAGAGTGGGCATCCTCCAGAGTCCGGTGCCCGGTCAGTACCTTGGGGAATTGGATTAGTGTCCCAGCTCCAAAGGCTGGATGTGAGCCAGCATCGAGCCTGCTACTTTTATCTCAAGCCTCTTGAATGCCATCACTTACTATGCATGGAAGCCTATTGTTCCTAGAGCACTGGAACACTCTAGACAGGAGGATGAAGATGCCTGGCGGAAAGGTCCAGGCTTGCCTAGGTGCTGGGACTGACTCTCCACTTCTTGCTCTGTCCCTACACCATGTCACTCGAGGAGCATAGTGACAATAGGTCTGGCTCCCAGGGTCTTATGGAGATGAAACAGCAGAATGAGCCTGGCACACAGGGAGGCCCTAAGAATGTGGTCTCTATGTGCCAGGCCCACAGTGGCTTTGCCAGTTGTGGGCTAAGCTCCAGACGCAGCATGCCGATGCTTGTGCTGCAGAATTCCTCCTTCGGGGAAGCTGTCCCGAGGGGCCACGTCTTTTGTTAGGGCAGACACATCTCTCTGTCAAGTAGCAGATAACTGGATGTAGAATCTTGGTGGAGTCATGACTTAGGATTTCAAATCTGGTGTCAGTGGGGGAGAACTGGGGTGCCACTGAAATGTTTTGGGGGACTCTGGAAGATGAGAACATGAGACTCAGAAAGTCTGGCCAGAGTGTTAAACACTGGGCAAAGAAGGCCTCAAAGGCACTCCACAGATGCTCTGGATTCTCTTGTGCTCATTGGAGAGAAAGTGCTCTGGGAGTCTGACTTAGAAAAACAAGGATTTCACAACCAAAGAGATAACAAGGTGATGTGAGCAGAACGAAACGGAGATGTGTATTGTCCGTTGTGGCAGAGAACTCAGGAGAACACAGAGTGCGAGAGTGAGTGAGAGAGCAAGAGGGAGAGAGGGGAGAGAGAGAGGGAGAGAGAGGAGAGAGAGAGAGAGAGGGAGAGAGAGGAGAGAGAGGGAGAGGTAGAGGGGAGCGAGTTCAGCTAATAGAGAGGCTGTGTATGTTTTAGCTGGTTCTTTTGGGTGTAAATAACTATTTTGTGAAGTCCTCTGAAGATAGCTCCCAATTGTAGCTGCGTAATTTAGTTAAAGAAGTGGATGGGATTTGTTTTGTTTTGCTTCAGTCCCTAAGATAGAAAGGAGAAATCCAATCTTGAGAGGCTTACTTTTGGCAGAGGAGAAAAATATCACCAACACATTAAAAAAATAGTGTGACAGAAAGCTAGTCAAGAGAATATGGCAACACCAGATGGGAGGGCTAGAAAGGGTCCGGGAAGGCTTTTAAGAGGGAGTGAGAGCTGATGGGGAAACGGAGAACGAATAGGAGGAGTCCACGAGTAGGCAAGACAACGCGGTGTGTGCGCCTAGGGGGAGAACAGCGTATGCAGGGGCTTGTTTGGGACCTAGAAGGAGATAGCAAGATGTATGGCTGGAAAAGGAGTCAGAAGCCATGAGCGAAGGGCCCAGACAGGCAGGGAAGTTGCTAAGCACACACCTACCCTTGCTTGCTGGGACGGCCGTACCGCCGCCTCGGAGGGCTAGAGCAAAGGACTGAGCACACAGGGAGGGACGTGGTCAGGAAGCTTCTGGGGAAAATTCAGGAAGAGGTGCCATCGCTTGAGCTCGGGCAGTAGTCTGGGAGTCAGGAGGAGGGTATGGGCTCAGTGGATGCCTACAAGGTACGCTGGACAGAACTTGGCCACTGGTTTCAGTAAGAAGACAGTGAGGGACAGGGCCGAGCCGAGGGCACTTTCAGAACCAATCTCCAGAGATAATGGTCAGGGGACCAGCAGAGGGTGGGATGAATTCAGTTGTGAGCCAAATGTAGGGTTGAATCTGAGGCCCATGGTCCAGCTCAGGGAGGTAGTACCAGGTATTGGGGGCTACTAGATGACTCTGAACTGGAAACAATTCTCTGTGGGGAGTTTAAAAACCTTGAGTGGGGTAGCATGGGAAGAGAGCAGAGGCAGGAGCATTGTCCAAACAGGAAGTAGAAGTGGTTGCTCTCTCTCAGTCCAGGCAGCCTGGGAACCAGGGGATGGGTGTGAGGAAAGAGGCGCTGAAAGGCTCCAGAGATTTAGAGAGACAGACGAAAACTGAGAAGAACCCCCCTACCCCGGTTCCCCAGCAGACCCACTGTGACCGTCGCTGGCCTTGTTAGATTGCACTCGGGGTAGGGAATGAAAGGCAGCATCGAAAAGGGATGGAGACAGTTCTCCTCAGAAAGGGGGCTAAGAAAGAAACAGACTATACTTGGAGAAGGGACAACTTCTAGGACAGGCCCAAATAGATGGTCTACAGGCAGAGGAGGGGGCTCAGACACTGCAGGGAGGCATGGATAGGCCAGTGCTCGGCCAGGCACCTGGGGTCCCCCTGTGCTTTAGAAACACCACCGACATTTTAGATTTTATTCACAGTTTAGATCTTATTCATTTAGATCCTATTCACACAAGTGTAGAATGAGGTGTTAGGGTTAGGAGGGGCCATTGTGACCAACCAGGCCAATCTACAATTGTACAGAGGAATAAACTGAGGCTCAGAAAAGGTTCAAAGGAGGGAAGGCCTTGTCAAGTTAACCCACACAACAGAGGCAGGCCTGGCGTTTCAATATGTAGCCTGATGTCTTCCGATGGCCTCCATTGCTCTGGATTTAGCTCATGGTTCAGCTGATCTGGCCAGCAAAACCACCCAGAGTCTGATCGATTAGCTCATCTACCTGAGCTTGTGTCTAGCTCCTAGAAGCCTCACGCTGGCCCGGTTCCCAGGCTCCAAGACTTATCATTGCAAAGTACTGCCTAGTTCAACTCCAGGGGGCGCCACTCACGCTGTGATCTCTGAATGGTGGTCCCTGATTTGTGCAACATGATGGTCTCAGGGTGAGGGTCTGTCAAGGGCTTCATAGACATGCTTGGTAGCCATAATCAGGGCAGGCTTCAGACTACTGGACTAGGATATATTTTTCAACTTGGCACTTGCCTTTCCACTGGGAAGTGAGTAGGCAGCTGGAAGGCAGTCTGAGCGAAAGAAGCCACTGGGTCATGCCATCAGGGGGAGGGGTGGCAAGCATCCGACAGGGACAGGAATGTTGATGGGTTACTGGGAAGGAAATGAAGACTAGGAGTCACACACAGCCTGGTAGCCTTGATTTTTCTTCCTCTGTCTCCCCCACTCCCTTTTTGTCTTCCCATAGAGGAGTTTTCTTAGACACCATTCTCCCCCGGCGAGATGACAACGGCGTCAGACCAACCATTGGCCAACGTGTGCGGCTCAGTCAGGGAGATATAGCACAAGCCAGGAAGCTGTACAAATGCCCAGGTAACTGTGAGCCACGGGGATTCCCAGCAACTCCTAGCATTCCGTGCTACATGTTGGATGCTGTGTGCAAACAACCTCATCCCCACCGCTAGGAAGAGCTGTGGGGAACCGAAGGGACGGCTCCTTGGCAGCTATGGTTTCTTGTGTCGTTGTTAGTGAGTGTGCAGTGCAGTGCAGAATGCTGAACTGGAGAAGCACATAGGAGGCTCAGAGCCCATAGCCTGGCTGTGGGAGGTTTTTGGAGTTCCTTGGCGAACCCCTGAGTGCAGAGCAAAGAAAGCAAGCTGAATGCAATACAGTGGAGCCCCTCTCCTTTATAGGGAACTGATGAATGTGAATATGGCAGAGGAAGAACCAAGAGCTTCTGGCAGGAAGACAAAGAGTGGGGGAAATGTTTTAGAGCAAGTCTCGGACTGTGGCTTTAGGCTCAGTTATCAGCCGTATGTTATTAAAGACCAGAGAGTATCTTAGGGGTGGAGTAAAGGCTTGCTCTGAGCTAAGGCAGCAGTCCCTTCTCCTCAGACTGGTCCTCTTTGCCTTCATCTCAATCCTGGTTTCATTTCTGTTGCTGTGACACAAAGCAACATAGAAGAGGAAGGTTTGTTTGGGCTTGGAGTTCCAGGTTACAATCCATTACTATGGGGAAGTCAAGGTACGGACTTAAATGGTCACATTCAAGACCAGAGAGAGAATAAATGTATGGATCCTTCCTTGTTTGCTGTCTCATGTAGCTTTCTCCTGTCTCATATAGCTTGGGACCCCCTGCATAGGGAATGGTGCCACCTATATTGGGCTGGGTCTTCCTACATCAAATAACAATCAAGACAACCTCCCACAGGCCAACCCAATCTCAATAATCCCTCACTGGGACTCTCTTCCCAAATGTTCTATCTTGTGTCAAGTTTACAGTTAAAGCTAACCAACTTTGGTATCTTTTCACTCCATGCCATCTTGGGGTGAGAGCACCAAGGCTTCTAAATCCATGCAAAGAATTGATTGCAACAGACAAGTTAGTGCCACTGATGGGGCAGAATGAACTTTAGGGCCTTGGACAGAAGGACGTTCCATCACCAACAACTTCAGTAGTCTTTTCCACACCCTTCAAACTAGGTGTGTTTTGATTTGTGGTGGAATATTTGAAACTGGGGCCACTGGAGAAAATCTAGGCTGTGACATTGCCCTATAACTCAGGACCGAAGGGACTGCAAAATGCCGCATAGGCTGCATCCTTACGGAATGAGAAAATATGTTCATCCGGCTCTCAGTCATCTGGGGGCATGCTAGGGCTGAAATACAGGACACACGTATCATATAACCCTCTGAATTTAAAGGGAAACCTTATAGCATTCCCTGGGAAATACCATAGTATTTATTTAGTTACACTGTATATGCTACTTATTTCCCAAAAGGCTTCCAGGCAGCTGGTAAATATCCTGGAGCACACAGTAATGTATCTATTCCTGCAGAATGCTGATGATTATGTTAAAATAATTTCCATGCAACCCTCGAGGGTGTTGACTGCTGGGAGTGAGCCTCACTATGCCTGGCAGTTGTTCTGTAATGTGACACTGAGGCCCTGATAGCCAGGATTTCCTGATGGGCAGCCCTCTGCATGCCCTTTCCTGTAGCTCCCCAAACACAGGAGGATGCTCCACGGGGGCCACCGCAAGCTAGGGCAGTGGCCTAGCGGAGGTGGGATGGAGAGTGCAGGATGATGCTTAAGGATGCTCATGCCTGCCCTTTGTGGGTAGCCCCCATGGTGGGGGTCACTCAGCAAGCCACTGCCTCTGTTTTGAGGGTGTCAATCCCCAAGGCACAGGAAATACAGATGTCTTTTGCTCCAGCTACAGGAATCCCTCTCTCTTTATCTTAAGGACAAATAAGAGGAAGTAATTTTTTTTTCCTCACATAGGGTCTGTGTTCTAGACTCATTCATTACTGGGCAACCTTCAAAGATGAATGGGCCCAAGAGCACACCATAGACCACCTAGCGCCTGTACCCCTGTGTTTTCTCTGCTTTTTTTTTTTTTTTTTTTTTGGTTGTTTGGTAGCTCTCTTAGAGGTGAATAGCAAAAAGAAAAGAATTTAAAAAGAGGCAAGATACAGCTAGCAGCATAAATGAGTTTCAAAGCATGTTTTCTTTGGGCTTTACCGACTTGTACTTCTGTGTCCTCCCCGCTACAGATGTTACTATTGGCAGTTACGAAGGCTCCAGTGTGGCTGGAGATATGTAGCTCAGAGTTAGAGCACTTGTCTAGCATGTCCAAGGCTCGGGGCTCAGTCTCTCTCACTGGTCCATCAATAAATCGGTTCTTACCATCTCTGGAACACCCCGTGGGTGCCAAGCCCTGAGTGGACCCATTCTATGTGATGTAGGTGATCTCACTGGCTCCTTGAGAACTTGAGATCTGAACCCAGATAAAGCCACAGTGAGTGAGTCTTGAGAGCCTTTTGGCAGAAGTCCTGGGTGCTACTCTTTGGCATCAGGATGCTACTTTTGCTTGCACTGGCTGGAAAAAGTGACCGTGTATTTGGCTCACTCCTCACAGGGCTTTGGCTGGGAAAGGCTTTTACTCCACAGGCCTGGGCAGGGGTAGTTCGGGTGGGGAGCCTCGTGTGTGCCTGTATCAGAGTTGTTGTTTTGCCTGCACAGCATGCGGGGAGACGCTACAGGACACAACAGGAAACTTTTCAGCACCTGGCTTTCCAAATGGCTACCCCTCCTATTCCCACTGTGTCTGGAGGATCTCCGTCACCCCAGGGGAAAAGGTAGGTGAGACATTAACTCTCCTGATTGGATCATTGCATGCTGCACACACACCTGGCTATCACACTGCACCCCATACACATGAGCAGTTAAACCGGTGTTGAAAGGTAGGTTGGACCCCATCGGGAGCAGTGTGGCACTGAGTCGGAGGGGTGGAAGGGCTCAGCCCTTGTTGCAGATAATAACAGCAGCTGTTCTGAGTCCCCCAGAGTGCCGCGAGCACCACTGCTTGCGTTGCATTTGTTGTTTTATGACTTCTCAGTCAGTCCAACACACAGAGTTGGAGGCCTGGCATGTACTAAGTGTCCACATAGGTTATGACTCAAGCTAAGGATCAGGCAAACCACACTCTGTCCGCTACCTTGACGAACACACTGTTATAATACTCCAGAGGACAAATGTCCCATCTAGAATTTGTTGGCACCTTGAAGTAGTGCTTTGCTAGCAGCAGCTCCGCGGCTGCCTTCTGGTAGAGTGGGCTGGACAGACATGTGTCTGCTCTCAGATCCAGGCATGTCCTCTGAGTGGGCTCAACAAATGCCAAGGCTCTGGGTCCCTGGAAGAAAATGTTAGGGGCTTGCAAGCTCTGTATCCACAACTTCCTTTGGCCCTAAAGCGTCATGGCCCGCTAGAGCAGAGTTCAGGGACAGGACCTCTTCTCCTTGGTCCAAGGGTGGACCTACTCCACTACAGGGTACTATTATGTCCATTCTGTGGACAAGGAATCTGAGGGGAGGTTACCCCATCACACAGCAAAATACAGAACTGGGCTTTGAGCTCTAAATGTACTCTTTTCTTAAAAGATTTATTTTATTTTAAATTATGCGTATATGTGTGTTGAAAACTGTGTGTGTGTGTGTGTGTGCGAAAAGGTGTCCGTGGAGTCCAGAAGAGGACTGGAGCTGATTCAGATCCCCTGGAGGTGGAGTTACAAGCAGTCATCAGCCGTCTGACATGGGTGGTGGGAACCGAACTGGGGTCCTCTGCTAGTGCAGTACACTCTTAACCACTGAGCCATCTTTCCAACCTTTATATTTTCATTGTGTGTTCTACAAATCCAAATATTCTTTGAGTTGTTGCAGGCCACATCAGCCCTCTTTCCATGGGTCTAGGTGAGGGGATGTCTCTGTGTTCCTAGATCTCTCCAGGGTCACACTTGTCACAGCATGTCTCAGCATCATAACTGCTTGTATAGTGTCCCGTTTATAACCCTTAAGCACACCGAGGGCAGAAATCGCCCACATCAGTCCCAGAGGCTCACGTTGCATGGCACAGCCACGACATAGGCATGGCACAATGAGCATTTGTTGAACTGATATGTGGATTCTGAGGTTGGAGTGGAACCTGGGCAACTGGGGGTATTGGGATGTGTTGGGTACTTTTCAGGAGTTCATAGCCAGCCTACAGGTATTCTTAATTTATAACTTTAAGTATAAAATGGGGACCAGAAAGCAATGGCTAGGGTCCAGTGAAAGTATTTTCTACAGATTGGATTATTTCCTCAGTAAGCCATGTAGGTCACTTAATCACATCCTCTCATCAACCCCACGTGCTAGATGCTGGTACCCTGCTTATCCTACTGTAGAAAACTGGACTTGTTCAAGGCGACTAAATCTGATGGAGAGTTGGGAAGTGAACCCACACCACCGAGAGCCTGAGCACCTGAACGCTGGACCACCATCATGTTACACAAAGGAGACAGAGCTCACACAGTGTACAAAGACACACGCAAACACACTCTCACAGTTAAGTAGTAGGACCATGCCAGGGCTTGGGAGACTGCACAGTGGATAAGAGTGCAAGCATGAGGACCCGAGTTCAAATCTCCATCCACACAAGAAACTGGGCCTGGCTATGCATGTCTGTAACCCCAGCACTGGGGGAACAGAGGCAGGCAGATCCTGAGAGCTTGCTGGCCAAACAACTTAGTCAAAATGGCAAACTTGTGGTTCAGTGAGAGACCCTGTCTCAAGGAAATAAAGGAACATCAGGAAGACAAATGACACCTTCCTCTGTCCTCTGCATGTGTGTGGAGATATATGTAATACACACACACACACACACACACACACACACACACACCCCACACTCACTAGCATACAGTATGGTTTTCATCTTGAACCTGAGATGTAGACCTTTTGCATGGATATGACCATGCCTGCTAGAGGTGCTAACAGGCAGGAGGCAGAAGGAGGAGGAGGAAGAGGAGGCAAGAGGAGGGAGCCTGGTAATCCCCACATTGTTGACTTGCAGCACAGCAGGACTATGTGATATGTTTGAACTGTGTAAGCTTCACTAAGTCTCAATTATTAGTGCTCACTGGGGGCACAGAGAATATACATCGTTGAAATTCCTGCAATTATTCTCATTTCTGCTTTACCCAGCCTTCCCCAGAGCTGCTGGTAATTAGCAAACTTGATTGATTCTCGTACCACCTCTCGCTCATCAAGTCTTCCCGGATGGTCTTTGTGGTTCACTAACATACTTAAAATAATTAGCCTGAATAATTATCCCTCTCCGTCAGACCATGAATGCGTTTCCAAGGAAGTTTTACTAACATTTCCTCACTGTAATCTTAAAAGAGAAAAGATTAAAGAATTCTTGTGCGACCGGTTTATAAGCATTCCTGAACCCCACCACCTGATCGCAAGCACGATGCAGACTCGAGAGAAACCGGGACACCTCAATCTTAAGATGCTACTCACCTTGGGTTCACTCCGTAGGAACCTGAGAGACACGTTCATGGCACTCACGCACCTGCATGCACCCCATCTGTTATTCTCTGGTTCTCACTCTTCATTTCCTAGGAGACCACTGGGCTCTGTGGAGGAAACTGACTGGCTCGGTATTGGCCCTAGGGAGGGGGTGAGGACTCTCACTGATGATCTGAATAGAAAGGAAGCCTTGAGGGGCTTTGGGGTGTCAGCTGTGCTGTGCTAAGGACATACTCACTACAGCCTGGCTTTTAAAAGTGTGTTTATGGAATACTTACTGTATGCTAGACACAGCACTGGTCACTCTTATGCAGTTTCTCTCACAGACTCCCCACCAACCTGGTGGTGTGTATATTGTTTTCCAGATGAGGAAATCAAAGGACCTGGAAGTCAAGTACTTCCTCAGGATTCTAGATTTGGTGAGGGGTGGAGCTGAGATGGGAGTTCAAACCTGTCTGACTAGAACACCTCTGGGAGGGAGAGAGAATGGGGACCCCTAAAGACCAAATTTCAGGTGGTTCCGTCTGAGCAAGACTCGGGAGTGGGGCACTTGCCGGGGCTTCGGGAAGGTTTTGTAACCTTTAGAGCATCAAAAAAAGGACAGAGTCTGGCCTTGGAGAATCTGGAAAACAAGCAGAATTTGACTTATGCTTTAGGGGCACAGAGATTTCCTTAGGGGTTTCCTAAGCATAGGGTTGGGGGTGGCCTGGTAAACCTGAGGTATAAGGTGTGGAAGACTGTGTAGGAGATATGCTATGGGCAGTCTGCAGCTGTTAGGAAGGGACATTGAAGAGGAGCAACACAAGAACACACAGAACGTGGCCAACCAGTAAGAATAATGGGATGAAGGAACGAGTGGATGGACTAGCTTCGGGAAGGCTTTTGGGAACAACACTTCAGAAGTGGGAGGTCATGCATGAGGGGATGTTGATCACGGCCATGCTCAGATGCACTTGAACTCACCCCAGACCCTCTGGAATGATTGATGATGTTACAAGATCTTTCCGTATCTCTGAACCTCATTGACCCCTTACCTCTTCCAAATCCCTAGTCTCAACTCTCCCTGGCCCATCTTTTAATGCACCCTGCTTTCTGTAAACCACCTAGCAACTTCAAAAGCTCAAGTGACTCCCCAGACAGAACTAAAGGACCCATCTCCTTCTGTTTACTCCCACCCCGCCTAAGGTTTATTATTTAATGTCAGGAGGTTTCCTGTGTGTATGTTTTGAGAAGACGCCCCTACTGCGGT
This sequence comes from Cricetomys ansorgei, assembly GCA_026225945.1. Lineage (NCBI taxonomy): Eukaryota > Metazoa > Chordata > Mammalia > Rodentia > Nesomyidae > Cricetomys > Cricetomys ansorgei. Next base: position 47,915 of record JAMJFZ010000685.1, on the reverse strand, counting down.
CTGAGGGCTCTGTATGCTAAGGGGTAACGTGAGAACGCTGGTATGTAGGATGCGCCTTTCAGAACTATTTAGGCTTTGTTGTTGAAATCTACTTTATGGTAATTCTTTACAGATCATCCTAAATTTCACATCCATGGATTTGTTCAAGAGCCGCCTGTGCTGGTATGATTATGTGGAGATCCGAGATGGTTACTGGAGAAAGGCCCCCCTGTTGGGTGAGTGGACTTCAAACAGTCTTAAGAGAAGAGAGATGGGGTGTTCTCTGGGATGCTCTTACTATCTGGAAGGTTCCATTGTGGCAGCCAGCACAGGAAGCTCTCAAGTGCTCTTGTCATTGTAAAACTCTGAGCACTCCATTTGGCCACACATGTTAAAGGCTTTTAAAAACCGTCAGCACCGTGTGGCCCAGCAATTCCTCTCCTTGGAATTTCTCCTAGGGAACTAATTAAGGAAGTGTGCAAAGCTCTAGCTACGGGGGGGGGGGGGTGCACTGATGCAGGAAGACTCAAAAGCAACTTAAATGTTCAACAGTAGGGGTTAGCTGGGTAAATCATGACACATATTTTCAACAGAACATTCTCATCCATTAAAAATCAAGTTGGAAGTGAATATATATCAACAGGGAGAGATTTTCCTGGTACCCTGTAACCTGCCAAAAGTATGTGACAGAATGAGTAAAAGGAATTATTTCAAACATACACATGTGTGCGCAGATGTGTGTAATGCAGGGATCGCAAAGGTAGCTGCCATAACAGGCAGAGGTGAACAGAACCGGGTCGATGTGATAAAATACGGAGTCCAACCGTGCTGTCCCAAATTGCTCAAAACTATATTGTTTAAACCTTTGTGTGGGCTGAATCCAACTGCACGAAACCATTGGATGGCTTATGATATAAACCTAAAATAAAATTAAAGATATAACACATAGTGGTTACTTCAGAATGGTAGAGGAATTTTAAACATTTCTATTCTGTTCTTGGCTTACTTATCTCTTGTAGATTTTCTGATGGGCAGGTATTACTTCTGTGGAATAGACAAGAGTACGGACCCATCCACCACAGCCAGCTTGGATCTTTGAGTGAAAGGTCACAGGAAGACACTATAAAGAGAAAGGTTTTCCAAAATAGGTCTCTTTTGACGATCAGAGAAGATTAATATTGCCTAGGACCAGTGGTATTGGGTCTTGGGAGCCAGGGCTGGGGCTCATTGGTCTGATGTGGACATCTACAATGGAGCTTTAGAGAGAAACAGAGCACCAAAGCGCCAGATGAAAGAGTCTCAGCTGAGAGTAGAGTATCCTCATTGCTAGAATGGTCTGCATGATGACCTCCTGGCCTGGTCAAGTCTAAGGTTTTGGTGATGACTTGGTCCCCAGAGTTTCTTCACCTGTGTGGAAAAGGCCACATTTGCTGTGCTGCAAGTGCTGAGTCTGGGAAGGAGCTGTTGCCAGGGTGGTTGTCTGCAGATGGTGGCGAGAAAGAAAGTCCTGATGTTGTGTTAGATCCTGGGGGACCAGGATGAGACAGTCACACCAGACAGGGGCAGTCTCTGGGGGACCTGTAGCCTTCTGACGAGTAACGTCGGCTATGAATGGGAATAGCACACGAGCACCTGTATCTAGAAGGGTATGGATTTAAATTCCCAAAGGTACAAGCAGGTAGGAATTTGTATCCTCAGAAGATCCAAAATGCTAGGGAGCAGCCAGAGCAGGGTCTGCATGCCATCAGTAGGAGAAATCCACCAGGTAGTTAGTAGTCCAGATACACAAGCCAAGAAAGTGGTGATCCCCTGGAAATATGCACAGGAATGTGGCCATGGACAAGTGGGTATACTGTCCAAGACAGAGTAGAGCCTGTCTGCACTGTGTTCTGGTTTCTGCCTAGAATGAATAGACTTGGAAGCAGCAGTCAGAGACATAGGTCCCAGGTGGCATTGGTCGGGTATGCCAAAATGAGAGAGGGCACAGGACAGGGAGGTGACTCAGTAAGCAAAGTGATATTTGCACAAGCACAGATACCTGTGTCTGGATCCCTAGCACCCACATAAAAAACCCAGACACTGTAGTGTGTTTCTGTGACTCCAGTTACTAGGGGCTGGAAATGGAAATAGAGGGGGCCCTGGAACTCACTAGCCATCCGGGTTAGTTGAATCAGTGAGCTCCAGATTCAGCAAGAGATCCTGCTTCAGAAAATGAGGTGGAGAATGAGGGAGACACCTGATAGTGACCTCTGACCCCACATGCACCGGGATACACATGCAATTGCATCCAAATGCATGTGCAAGTGCACCTACATACACATGTGCTCACCTGAGCCCTGCACTCCATTAAGGTTGGATTCCTGGGAGCAGGGGTCACTAAACTTGTCTGAGTACCAACATTGCCTGGAAAGATGTCTCTGGATAAGATTCCTGGAAGACAACTTATCCGGAACCCACAAAAATTGGGTCAGAGATGATTCCATTGGCCTCTCACGTGCCCTTGTCTAGTGTCAAAAACACAGAGAGGGTGTTCATCGAGGGATGGAGTGGACACCTGTAAGGAAAAATGGAAACATGGGCGTGGCGGGTGGCTTTATGCCGTGTTTTGTACACTCCTCTACTGCTTGGATCTTCTACAATAATGTTTTACAAAAGCTTTGTGGGAAGAGCTACATTAGTACAAGGAATCTCAGACTCCTCAACCTGGCAGAGACCTTCTGAATCGCACACCTCATGGGAAAGCCAAGTGCCACAACACACACACACACACACACACACACACACACACACACACACACACACACACACACTGGGCCTAAGGTCTCACAGTCAGCTAGTGGCTGTGATCAGACCAGAATTGCAGTGTCCTGGTGAAGGGCACAGGTGACTGCTAAATATTTGCAGTCTTTCCCTCACAAGTCAAATGAAATGAAATACACCATGTGTTGTTTATCTGGGAGTCAAAGTTAACCAGGCTTCCTGGATTTTTGCTTGCTGAGGTTGGCAGCCCTAATCCCCCAGGAATAGGCTAGCCTAAAGCCATGGGAGGAAGAAGCTCTTCTCTCTGTTGCCAAAGTTCCCCAGAGAGGGCCAAGTCACGTTCCAGAGAGTGGACACAGGCAGGTTTCCAGGCATCCCCTCTGCTTTGACGGCAAGCGGCAAGTGGGAGTTTTCTCCATAGGGACACACGTGTCTCTGGCTACGCTCTTAGTAATGGAACAGGACTTGTGCAGATTGTCAGTTTGTTGGTGATGGTTTGGGTTGATTTTTCTTAGGTGGAGTGAGGTTAGGGCTCATATTTTGCCCGGATTGCTGTGTGTGTGTGTGTGTGTGTGTGTGTGCGTGTGCGTTCACACCCACAGTGTTGCAGCCAAGGCATGGCCTGGTGCCTGGAGCCACCATTCCTCATTTGCAGGCACCCTCCTTTGCCAACTATTTGGTCTGCTCTGATGTTTCCAAATGCAGTCGTTAGTGAATTTTTGTGTTTGGAACAAGTGCATTGTGTTGGCTAAGCAGGTCCCTGGGAGGGGTCAGTGCCATGAAATCTGCCGGGAGGAGGCAGGTCAATGCCCCTTTGGCAGGAGGGAGAGCGGATTAGGGCGGATTGTAAAATAGGCATCTTGCTCTGAAAACCTCAGCATCACATTTTTTTCCCAGGGCAGTGTGTGAAAATCCAGGCTTAAGCGTGCATAACTTTTTATGAATGGACCCTTTATGACTCCCCACAGAGTCCACTTGGAGTGTCCTCATCTGCATTTCCTCTTCTTGATATCCTTATTAAACTCCTCTAAACCCAGGAACCAGATCTCAGCGTAGGAATTGACACCTCTCCATGCCAGTTTCTCGACAGCCTGCCCAGCCCCTTTGGAGGAAGGTTATTTGTGACCCAGGTTTTCACTTTCTGGTTCAAAAAGAAAATTAAGTAGATGAGAATATTTCACAGCAGGTTAAAGATCACAGAGGAGGTTTTCCATTCCAGGGGCCACTAACCTTTAACAGGGGATGGGGCTGGAGGTCAGGGGTGATACCTACAGAGTCAGTAAGCTTAAACTGGAAAGTAGCTTCCTCTCCCCGGCTGCTGTAGAAAGTCACTCCAGGCACCGTACTTTCGTCTGCAGAACCGTGTTGGCATTTGGTGTCACCGTAATGCACACACAAGCCTGATCCTGTTTCCTTGAAAGAGGGACGTGAGTTCAGAAGCCAGGCTGGTCCATCAGAGGCGCGTGGTCTCATCACTGAGGCTTCCCGGACAAGGGCAGTTTCCCAAACGAGCAGACTGACAGTGTGGTGCCGACAGCCAAGGCTGGCCAGCACAGATGTGTTCCGGGGTCTGAGGCTTTGATCTCCATGTGTGCTTGTCTTATTCCAAGCTGGGAAGTGAACATGGCGCTTCTGTCCCCAGGAAGCACATTTGGTGTTGTATCCAAAATTGCACAGTGCTCTGAATTACACCCAAGCTCCTTCCGATGCTGATGCTGATGAAGTCTGGATCTCAAACTGCCAAAGCTTCGCATCTTGTTTCCACCTCCGGTTTTGACACAAATGCTCTTGTCCTCGTGTTTCTCATCTGTGAAATGGGGATAATAGCAGTATTTATTTCAGGGGAGAGTAGTGCGTCAGATTCCCCTGGCTATGACAAAATACCTGAGGGCAACCAACTTGAAAGTGAAAAAGGTTATTTGAGCTTGTAGTTTCGATCCATCACTCGGCCTGATTGCTTTTAGTTTGGTGACAAGGCCAGAAGCAACCGGCAGACAAAAGCTGCTGTTCACTTCACTGAATGGGTAGGGTACAGGCACAAAGAGAGAACATTCTTTGAGGGCACACCCCCACTGACCCAGTTTCCTCCCACCTCTGAATAACCCTTGGAGTGTGATTCTATCAGTGAGCTAATCCATTGATAAGGTCAGAGACCTCATGATGCCATGGCCTCCCCAAGGCCCTGACCACCGCTGCACTGGGACCCGAACCTTCAACCCAGGAGTTTCCAGGACACATTTGAGGTTCAAACCGTAATGAGTGGGGATGAAATGAGATCGTCCGTGTCGAGTGCTTCAGACAGGGTCTCACACAGACAGTCAGTGACGTGAAGCTTTGATTACGGCCCCCGAGATGACAAGGAAAAGACTGTGGTGCCAGCCAAGACTGACAAAGAGATCTGGGGGATTCGCCCAGGCAGGACAATATACCTGCCACATCCAGGGGGGCTGGGCAGGGGTCGCTCGTCCTGCAACAGGGGTGGTGGATGGTTCATCTCACTGAGTTAGGTCCATAGGTAGAGAGAATAGATCACCCCTCCCCCGTTTGTAATCAGTCTTCAGTGGCTGTTAAAGCTGGGATTTTTAAAGGAGAAACGAAGACTGGAAACTTGGGCTCGGCTAAGGAGTCCTGCTGTGGGTTGGCACGGTCTGACTGCTTGATTCTCTCTGCCAAAAAAGTGGTATTCTCTCATGTTTACCCATTGCTTTCCAAAGACTCATCACAGTAATTGGCCATACTCAAGGCTTATAGGCCTCGAATAGGCTTTTTTCATTGTGTGTATGTGTCCATGTGCATGCTTGTGTGTGTGTGTGGGTGAGCATGTATGCAGGAGCATGCATGCATATGTAGGTAGGACTGTAGTCGGTACTATTCTCCAGCCTGGGCTACATACTGCCCACCTTTGGAGTGGTGGACTGGCGAGCTTTCTCCTCCCCACAGTTAGAATTATAAGCACACACTTCTGTGGCTGGCTTTTTAATACCACTTCTGAGGCTCAAATTCAATCCCTCCTGCTTAAACAGCAAGCACTTCACCAACTGAGCCATTTCCCCGGACCCTTCGAAAGTATTTTTCCTTGCCAAAGCCTTGGCAAAATTTTTATTTCACTGAATATGAAGACCACCAAATCCAAATGGCCAGGGGCAGCCAGAACCAGGAGGAAGCAGAGTTGACGAGAGCCCTCCACATTCAAGAGTACAAACTAGAGCTGAGCATCTGGAATAGCCCACTGTGGCACTGATCTCTCCAGCCTTATGTCTTTCCATTTTTCTCAGAAGAATAAAGCATAATTATAGTGTCTAGTGCCTTGTCCAGGGCTTTCTATGCTGCTAATGGTTAAAGTACCCACTGTTTTTTTTTTTTTTAATTGAGAGATGGTCCTGGTGGCACATGCTTATAATTCCAGCTCTTGAGAGGTTGAGGCAGGAAGTTGAGGCAGCCTGGGCTACTTAGTGAGTTCAAAGCCAGCCTGAGCTACATAGTGAGACCTTGGGCTTGAGCTGTAGATCCCTTATCTATGGCTTCCTAACGCCTGTCAACTGAGGGAAAGTGGCCTTGGTGCCTGCTCAGGAGCCTGTAGTCAGGCTGCTGTGTTCCATTGGGTTTGGCCTGGGGAACTTTGCATGGCTGTGTCATGGGCACAGGTCTGGACAAGCCACATAGACAATTCTATACTGGACCCAGAAGGGGGCTCTTGGGTCATGTTGCCCTACTGGGCTCTGCTCAGGAACTGGGGACACCATTTTCTGTTCCCCTGGATCCTTAAGTGTCCTAGGGGTCATTATCATTCTGTTCTAATCATAGTCTTTGCTTGAGGAAGGAATAGGGAATTAGTCCTTCTGGGGATCCCTGGTGTCCCTCTGAAGTACTTCATCCCAGTCTGCCTCCCATCCCCTCTGGGTCTCTCTGAGCCCGCAGGTGGGGAACCCACTCTCCTTCAACTGGGTACTTTTGGTATTGCATCTGGCTTTGAACAATTCAAATGGAGAGAAGCTTTCTTTGGTTTCTTGGTCTCTGGCCCCACTTCCTGAGGCAGCGGTAGCAGACTGCCCAGTACCAGCTCCATCTCCTTCCCCCTGAGAGCCACCACAGGACCTGCCAAGGACCCACGTGGCAGGGGAAGGTACCTGCAATTCGAATCAGGTCTTGGCCTTCGTGGGTGCACAGGTGTGCCACTCTCGGGTCCGCCTCTCACTGAGAGGGTCATTGCTTACTTCCTATCTTTCCTTCAGGCATGGGGAGGTGAGCTTTATGTCCATGGTTCCTGACTGTCCTTTACCTTTCCAGGGAGGTTTTGTGGCGATAAGATCCCCGAACCCCTCGTCTCCTCGGACAGCCGGCTCTGGGTGGAGTTCCGTAGCAGCAGCAGCATCCTGGGCAAGGGCTTCTTTGCCATGTATGAAGGTTTGTTCTTGACAAAGCAGCCAGGCAGATGGCTGCTGGCAAGTCCCTGTCCTGCAAATGCAGCCTGCTCCCTCCCCAGGTGGATGGGGCAGCTTGCTAGAGGGTCAAGCTCTTATCGCAGAGTCCAGGCTGAGGACTGCATACTGTCTCAGTCACACTTGCAAAGCAGAGGCCAGGTGTGCTCAGCTCAGCCACTGTGACAAGCCTGTGGAGCTCTCCTCTGTCCGGCTGGTGCATGGAAGGTGTCAGGGTATAGAGCCTCTGACTCCCTGTGTGACCTCAAGCAGAGGACCTGACCTCTCTGAGCTCTTGTTTCATCAGTGAAAAGAAAACATGGTACTATCTGAAGGTCCTCTTTCATGTGTTTTCCCATAGAAGGGCTGTAAGACCACCCCAAGGGCGTAATCTGTTCTGTGTGTTCTAACTCTCCCATCCCACAGAGGAAAGGAACTAGAAATGTATCAGAGCTCCCTTTGCCTTGAATCATCTAAAATTTGGAGAATCCAAGAATTTTATTTTGTAAAAGGAATAGAGAACATATCTGCATGTGTACATGTGTGTCTGCATGCACATATGTGTGTGCAAGCACATGAGTTCTCTGCAGCACCACCTTCTCCAGGCATGCCAGGTTAAGACTCTGGGGATGTGGCCAGGCTCTCACAGTTGGAAAGATCCCCTATGTGGTTCTGATGTACAGAGAGGGTACACAGCTACCCAGAGATGAAACTCACATTGTGCCTTTTCCAAGGTCACTTTGTTAGACCCAGATAACAATGCTGGCTCTTGGAGCCACCTAGTGGCAGTAAGTAACTGCTCACCTGCGCTTGTAAGACATGGACTCTCCCGTTCTTGTGTTCTTTCTTAAGCCATGTGTGGGGGAGACATTACCAAAGACGCAGGTCAGATTCAATCTCCCAACTACCCCGACGACTACCGACCTTCCAAGGAATGTGTATGGAGGATCACAGTGGCGGATGGGTTTCACGTGGGACTCACCTTCCAGTCCTTTGAGGTGAGCGCTGCTGGGGTGCCTTTGTGAGAACAAGTACCTGCTCATGTCTGCTTGGCGCTCTCTGCTCTACAAAGATGGGTTCCTATAGCTCTACAAGGATGCACTCAGGAGGCTGAGGCAGGGGGAAAGTGAGTTTTAGGCCACCTTGGCTTTATGTAGTAAGACTTTGTCTCAAAACCAAACAAAACAAAACACCAGGAAGGATTGGGGGTGGGTCTGGGAGAGGGCTCAGTCAGTGAAGTCTTTTCTTGCCGTACAAGCACGAGTTTCTAAGTTTGATCCCAAGCACCGTTTAAAATGCCAAGTGTGATGATGCTCCCTGGCCTGGTAACCGAGGGCTGGGAAGGCAATCCAGGAAAATCCCTGGGGGCTGCTGGCCCATGGGAAACCCTGTCTCAAGAGACAAAAGTATGTGGCTTCCAAGGAACAACACCCAAGGTTTGTTTACCTCTGGCCTACACACACACACACACACACACAAAAGAGATGAGTTTCCACTTTTGGTTAAAAAAAAAAAGAGGAAGCTAAAAGTGCATTTCAAGCCTGTCTTCCTTGTTTCTCTTAGACCCTCTTCAGCTTCCTGCACCTTGACTTTTGCAACAGAGACAGCTTGGACAAGCTGCGTGTGAACTTTGCCTGGTTAGATTTGAGAGTGATGGCTAAGTTTTGATTCTGAGTTAAAAACCTCGAAGCCGAGCCAGCCAGTATCATCCATGTGGCCTCTGTCTTTCTTGTAGATCGAAAGGCATGACAGCTGTGCCTACGACTATCTGGAAATCCGTGACGGTCCCACAGAAGAGAGCACCCTGATTGGCCACTTCTGTGGCTATGAGAAGCCAGAGGCTGTGAAATCCAGTGCCAATCGACTGTGGGTGAAGTTTGTGTCCGACGGCTCCATCAATAAAGGGGGATTTGCAGCCAGTTTCTTCAAGGGTATGGCTTAGCAGTTTGCTCCTATGCTAATTCAGGGGAAGAAATATTGCTTCCCCAGTGTAAGAATCCCAAAACCTGTATGAGGCCTTGGCAGCAAGTAGGGCCCCTGCAGGGAGGAGGCTGGCCGGTTCAGAACTGCTGGCAGAGCCCTGTGGGGTTTTCACCTGCAAGGAACAGGCTCTGCTTGGCTTCTGCAAGGAGATTACTCTATTCAGGGAAATGATAGTGATTTTTTTTTAAAAGTGGGGGGCGTGTGTGTGTGTAAACATGGGCACACATATGTGTGCGTGGGCAAGAGAAACAAAGAATTGAGGCTGGCGTTAGGAGTCTTTATCATATACTTCCTACCTTTTCCACTGAAGCAGAGTCTCTCGTTTTGGCTAGCTTGGCTAGTGGGCTTGCTCCCAGGATCCTTTTGTCTTCTGATGCTGGAATTCCAAGCAGGCCGCCATGCACATCTGCCATTTGTGTAAGGGCTGGGGATATGAGCTCAGATCCTCTCACTCACACACAAATACTTTACCTACTGACCCCAGCCTTCAAGACTCAGGGATTTTACCAGGTCAAACCATACTAGACAAAACCCTGAATTAATAGCAACACATGCGTGACAGGTACATTAGCTGAAAGCTCACCGAGCCTTAGAGCCTGTCTAAGACAGTTGCTTTACCTGGCATTGTTTGGTTCCTGTAATAACCCTTCTAGCTAAGTTAGGATTATTGATTGATCAGAGCTGAGAAGGGCTGCTCAGGGTCACTCTCGGAGATGAGCGGGCAGATTAAAGATCTAAACTCTGACTCCAGACCCCAAGCCCTCTACAACCTTGCCTGGCACTCCTTGGTATAGGCCAGAGAGGCAATCCAGGTCTTCCACCCCAGAGACTCTTTGTAAGCTCTTGAGGCCCAAGTGAGGTGTGGTGTTATTGTGGCATGCAGGAATGAGCAAGAGACAGAGTGAAAACCTTAACACCCAGCTTCCTGTGACCAGCGAGGTCGTAGTAAGATGCTTCAGAGCACAGTGTCTGCTGGGGAGAAGGAACTGGAAGCATAACCACAAAGCCTGTGGCAGAGCTGGGGTGAGTCAGAGAACCTTGTGCCTTGATGCCAGTTGGCAACAGCCTTTGCCTGGGGCCCAGCTGGCCCATAACACTGGCCAGGGTGCCAGCTGGCCTCAGCACTGCTCTCATGATGCCAGATGGCGGCCCCTCTTAGAGCCAATTGGCTAGGCAGCAGGCAGAGCCGTACGTCTCTGCTTACTTCAAGAGAGGATGGTGGCGTTCGAGGCTCAGCTGGTCCCACACCCCTACACAAGAAGTGTGAAATCCCACTTGAATCCCTACACGCTATCATTCCAGTGCAGAGGGACCATACGAGGTGTAGGGTGGTGGTGTGGGCTTTCTTCAAGGTATTTTCTTCCAAGTCTTGGGGTGTGCTCTGATTTCCCCTTCCTTAACTCTCTCTGAGATGATTTTAAGATCTTGCCTAGGTCTCATTATTGAGCCACAGAAAGGCTTCTTCTTTTCCTGCATACCTAAAGGGTTGAAAGAAGCCAGGGCTCCAGCTGTACCTCTGGTACTTGGCTGTACTGGTACTATAATGTACTTGGCTAAGCTCTGGTTCCAGCCAATTCTACCTATACACTCCCAGATAGCCCTAGAAAGTGTGCCCTGTATAGAGAGAGCATGAGCCAGTGGGCTTGGCACAGGTAACACCTTATGGAACTGTGGAGACCATGGAGCCAGCCAGACATGGCAAGAATGGTGCCCACTTGCCTGCCACTTACCCATGCTGACACAGCACTGCAGAGAGCAACACAGCCCACTGCCCTGTAGCTTTTAGCCCTCTCCCTGGTTTACATATTGCCCCTTTGTCTCTGTACAAATGGTGTTTTCCTTGCTTTAGGTCATTCCACTAGCTTCTCTCCCTCCACTTGGCCACAGCTGTGCTGAGAAATGGTGATCCCCTCTTTCTTGCTTCTGTGCCCTGCCCACAACCACCACATCTCCCGGCATCAGGACCACCCCTCCCCCTACCTTGGGTCTTTGCTTCTCTTCTTCCTTTCTCATGGGATCTTTTCTAGGTTTCCTCTGACCTCTGGTCAGTTTCTTGAACCTGATGTGTCCCTCCTGTCCATCCATTCCTCCTTCACTGGCTCATCGCTGGAGCTCTTCCCTCCATCTGCTCTTGCCCTTCTCTCTCTCCTCCTGCCTGATGTGGGTGGGTCTGGGCTGCTTTCTCTTTCCTCTTCCCCTGGTCATTGTCTCTCCAAACCTAGAACTGCAGAAACTGCATCTGAGTTGTCTGAAGCGTCCATCCTGCACACTGGCTATGTACCAGTCCTTCGCAGGCATAATTTTCAATCCCTGCAAAAGCCAAAGCTGTTCTTGGCATTTTAAAAAGCTTGAAGAAGCTAAACTACCAGCATCCAAGTCCCGTGATCCATCACATCAGTTGATCCAGCCTGACCCGGTCCACCTGGAAGCCCAGACTCTTTCTATTGCTCCATATTGACCTATACAGTTTCTTCTTCACAAAATTTCTAGCAGAAGTTTAAGAAAGTGCTTTGCATATCTCAACACAATGAGCAAGTAGTTATTTGAATGCTGTTTCAACTTGCTTAGTACTACATTTATTAATGGCCATGTACAACCTCCTGGCCTATAGCATCTCTAGGCACCCAATGACCAACTCAGTTTAGTCTTTGTTGGGAAGAGCGCCTGATACTCAGAGTTACTCTGTGTACTTTCCATTGAGTGAAATGCTCAGTATTGATGAGCTATCTTCTCCCTGGAGAAGGGTAACCAGGCTGATAAAGAATTCATGTATCACAGACGGGAAAGATAGGCTGAGAGCAGGTTCATTTGAGTGGAAGAGAGCAGTAGAGAGGGAACAATAGTAGAGAGAGGGTTGCATTTCTGCAGGATCATTGGATTGAGAGTTTAAGGCATCAGACAACCTAAGAAAACCCCTGAGAAACAGCAGGCAAGGATCTGAGAAGCCATCCATCAAGGATATTGTTAAAGGGATCCTGCCTCTGGTGCTGAGACTGAGTATCTACCTTTTCTGGTTGTTCCCAACTCTTAGACCTTCTGATTTCTTTCATTTCCATTCTTTCAAGATTTGGCCAACAACTCCATGCTTTCTCTGCCCCCACTTTCCTTGGTGCTGTGGATCTGCACTCTCCTTCCTGCCACACCCACCTTGCATTTTAAACGACGTTGAACAGTCCCCTCATTCGACTCTTCTGTCAGTCAGGGCACACCCTCTGTGCTATCTTTCATGAATAGAAACCCCATAGCCTGGCAACGGAACGATTTCCCTTTTGTTTTCTAATACTCTTCTTGGAGATGGCCAATGCTAAGTGTTTTCTTTGCTCCAGGGGTTTGTAAGCTAACACACCCTGGGGGATTCCCCTGTGACTGCTGCGTTTTGTCTCTGGACAGAGCTCATAGCATCCTCCTCCTTGCTCTTTAATGCCCCGAGCACACCACCGGACACCTGTGTGTGCTGAATCCCTCAGGCCACCCACCCCGAGCCTCCTGCCTGCCCGCCCCACAGTTCCTCCCAGGAGCAATGGCTAACCTGAGAGTCCAGTGTTTTCTATAACTTCTTAAGAATTTCTATAAGAACGCTGCACAGCAGCTTCTGGTTCTGTTTAGGATACTCGGACATCTTCATCTAGAAATGCATCCCTCCATTATCATCCTTTACTGAATGTCTCTAGGAAGTTCTGTACTTACGGTAGAGAATCCCAATTCCATGGAATTAAAATGATGAGGGCCCCTGATGTGGAACCTGGTGAGATGCATAAAACCACTCATGCGCTCTCACTCAGGTTGGGCACCTCGCGTGGTTCTGATCTCCAGGCCTGGACCTTTCTATTCTGGATAACCAGATGTCCCTGCTTACCTGCTCGGGACCTTGCCTTTGACTATAACTGCATGTGACTGTCAAGTGTAACATGGAGTTCTTAGGAGGTGGCCACTGGGAGTAGCTCTTGTCACAGAGGCATGTACTTGGAGCCCTCACATGGAAGGGAAGAAGCAGACTGTGCTTCTTGGTGACAGATCTTCTTGTCACCTTCCCTCCCCACAGAGGTGGATGAGTGCTCCTGGCCAGACCACGGTGGGTGTGAGCAACGCTGTGTCAACACACTGGGCAGCTACACATGCGCCTGCGACCCTGGCTACGAGCTGGCTGCTGACAAGAAGACCTGTGAAGGTTGGTGTTGGACCTGTTGTGTTGAAATGACAGGGGGCAGGAGCCAAGTTTTAGGAGAAGTTGGGGGCAGAGACAGGCAGGTGGCTGATTAAGAAATAACCATGTGCAGAAGAGACACACCTACTTTTCTGAGACAGAAACAAGCGGGGAACAGTCACAGATATAACAAGTTCTAGCCATCCTTGAAACAGAGAGAGAGAGAGAAACAGAGAGAGAGAGAGGGAGAGGCTGCACCTTGTTGTGTAAAATTCACGTGCCATCATGGCATAAACACAAGGAATTACGAGCACTGTGGTGTGACTCAGGTGATAGCCCCTCATCTGCCTCTTTCCCGTCTATCTGGGTTCAGCCCACCCACCTACATGAACCCGCTTGCTCATACAAGCCAGGCACAATGAGTAGCTTGAGGCAGACATCTCTAACCCCGCTTTGGTCCAGGACCTGTGGGGCTCCCAACTGTGCTACTGCGTGAGAGGCCAAATGTGCCATTGTCACTTTAAAAGCAGTAGACACGTCCCCAGCATATCCCTCCAAGGCCTCAGTGGAACCATTCATCTAGAAAAAGAATCTGAGTTGGTTCAGATTGTCTCACTTCTTCGTGATGATTGGAAGACAGCTGGTCTTCTGGTGCTTGGGGGAAATTGCAGTCACTTGGAACCAGAAACAGATGAATCTTAAGTCTGTTTCCCTCCATGCAGTGGCCTGTGGTGGATTCATTACCAAGCTAAACGGCACCATCACCAGCCCTGGGTGGCCGAAGGAGTACCCCACAAACAAGAACTGTGTCTGGCAGGTGGTGGCCCCCATGCAGTACCACATCTCCCTGCAGTTCGAAGCATTTGAGCTGGAAGGCAATGACGTATGTCTCCGCCCTGTAGCTGATGGGGTGGTGGCTGTGTTGAGAAGTGACTCGGAGCTGGGACAGTCTCTTCAGGCACCACGGTGGCCTGGGTGAAACTACCACCGGTGGAGACCTGGGGTGTGCACTGGGCAGAATTGGGGGGGGTGGGGGTGGAGGTGGGGGGGGGAAGGGGCGTGTTTCACCGAGTCACTTCAGCTGCATGTCCTATTCACCAAGTCCAAGGAAGATGGGGCCAAGAGTGAAGGAGGCAGGGGTTGTGGGTAGTCAGGACAGACCTGAACTCCCATGTGTGGATCCGGGACTAGTGTCCAGCTGAGGGGGATGAAGGCGCTTAGGGCCAGCGGCCGACAAGCACACTGTAAACAACCTGTTCCTTTCTTTTGGAAGTGGCTATGGATAATGGAGCAGAAGAGGCCTAGGCAGTACTCCACAGCCAGAGTAGAGACAGGAACACCCTGTGTCTGCACGTGGAGGTCATGGAAACCCCTGTGGCCGCCCGGGCTCCTCCGTGTACCCCTGCCACAGCCCAACTGGGGCTGTCCCTTTAACAACAGCAGCCTAGGCCTTACCCACGCCACCGCCCCTTTAGGGTGCTGAGAGAGACTTCCACGCTAAAATTCCCAATGCAGGAGGCTTAAGAGATGGCTCAGCGGTTAAGAGGGAGTGCTGCTCTCACAGGGGACCCAAGTGCAATTCCCAGCACGGATGTGGGCGGCTCACAACCGCACGTCACTCCCTGACATATACAGCCACGGCTCTCACGTACACAAACCCACACACATGCCTGTTACTAAAAATAAAACCCACTGAAAACAAAACAAAAGAAAAAAACACAATGTACAGAAGGCTCTGGGGCCGAGCAGGGCCAACCTCAAACTGGGATTTCACAGAAAACAAAACAAAACCAAACAAAGCAAAACAGCACAGCCTTTTGAAAGTAAGTGACCAGACATTCAGCATTTAAGTTGTTTGTGAAGACAATTCTGTGCTGTGTGAGGTAATGTGGATTCTAGCTCCAGGCTCATCACTGCTGAGCCAGGTGACCAGACAAATGCCCTTCCCCTTCTGGGCATTAGTTTGTCTGCACGAGACTATGATGGAGATGGATGGTGGCCATGGTTTGAACTCATTTCCTCCCTTGCTCTCTGCTCTTTTCAATCACCTAACTAATATAAGCTGCTTGATGGGTCTGCAAGGAAGACAAGGAGGCATTTCATCCCTGCTAGACCTCAGCAGAGGGAACCGCCATTAAGGCCAGTGCCATACTCACAGTGGAACCTTGAGCATCTGAGCTCAGGTGCTTTTATTCTTTCAGAACTCCTCAGGTGCAGATCATAAGCCATCAAATATCCCCTACAGAAATGCACCACCTGCAGACAATACAAAACTCGAAGACCTAAGTGGCCCTTTTTCCAACAGTGCACAAAAACGATTATTTTAAACACAACTAAATATAAACTCCAACAACATTTCCCCTTTTCTGTAGATAAAAAAATTGCTTTGCCTTTACAACACAATTTAGTTGTGTTGTAGTACTAGCAAAACTATTTATAAGAGGAACAATCATGAAAGTTGCTAATGCACAGGAACAAATGAAACCAAGCATCTATCAAGCTATTTACAATGTCTTTGGACAGCCAAGAAACAATATCAATGTCCAGTTATCTGGAATTCACTCACTATCTTCTGAGCTCCTCCAAAGGGCTTGGTCACTTCTCTGGCTCTGATCTCTACATCACATACAGTTTATTGTCCAGGCTCTGGCTAGCTCCATTCCACTGCTGATGCTGTTCTTGAGGGTCATCCCATGGTATTGGCATCTTCAACATGCTGGGGTCTTCTGCTGCAACTGGGTTGCGCTTTCACCAATAGCCTGGGCTCTCTTCATGGTTCCAATCCTCAACTTTTTTACATGACCTCTTCATTCTGGGCTTTCAACTGAAATTTCAACTGCCCTTGAGGCTGCACCTTCACCAATGGCCTCTCCTGGCCTCTCACAGTGCCAAGCCTCAGCTGCTCTCCATGACCCCTTCATGTCTTCAAAACCAGCACCACCCGTGTAACTTTTGCAGTACCAAATTTGGCTACCCGCATAAGACACAACTTCAGCCAATTCTGGAAGACGGTTTCTGTGTGCTGACTCTGAGGAAACACTTCTCAGATTTTAAGATGGAGTCTGGTTTGCAGGACTGGTCACTTTGTCTGCAGGAAGGGTTCCTTCATGGTGTGGAAGTACTGTATGTAGACAGGTTTTCAGGAAAAAAAAACCAAAAAACAAAAAACTGTTCAATTTAATGAAGTGACTTCCACTACATCAAGGGGTCCTGGGCCACTGGGAAGAATCTCTGGCTGAAGAATTCTGGTGATTTGGTGTTCTTTCTCACCACTGCTATGGAAAAATATATACCTTCTTCATAGACCTCGAACATAAGAACTTGAACTTTACACACATACAACACAACTATCAGAAAACTCAGTTTGTGAAACAGTATGTTACCACCAGCAGCAGAAGGGAGTGTCAGCTCCATGATCAGGAAAAGCAGTAAAAACCTTGCTTTTTCCTGCTCCCAGCTGAATTCTTTACCTCTAAGGGCCTCCATCCTGTGGCTCTCACCTTGGCGCTTTTCTCTCATTTATTAATTTCACAGCCTTTTCCTTCATAGAGGCTTATTTCCTTTTTCACCTCTTCCTAAGGAGACTTCTACTCATTATTTTTGCAAATATATAATTTCTGTCCTCTGGGAGCTGTCCTGAGTGTGCCTTACTGGACTCTGTGTGGTCTGGAGTTTCTTTTCTTCCTTGTCTCCACTTTTGATTAGCTGGTATGATGTCCTGCCCCATGTTGGTGCGCCTTTTTGTAGCTGTACACCCACGGTGTCCCTCAGCAAGGAAGACAAGGAAGTACTTTCATAGGTGCAAATGCTTCCAGACCTCAGCAGAGGGAACCACCATCCTCCTGGCCAGCACCATACTCCACAGTGGAACCCTGAGCATCTGAGCTCTGGTGTTTTCATTCTTTCAGACCTCTTCAAGTGCAGAACATAAGCAATCAAACATCCCTCACAGAAATCCAACACCTGCAGACAATACGAAACGCCAAGATCTAGGCAGACCCTCACCCAGTAATGCATTAAAACAATATTTTATACATAACTAACAATAAACTTCCACAACACCCAACAGCAGGGGCCCTTTCCTGAAGCCAATACCTTGTGGTAGCCCAAGACATAAATGAATAGAAGCAATTAGGGAACCTACATTCTGCTGCCAGGCAGTGGCACTTCACAGAGCCTCAGCTGGAAAACTCTCTGTCGTACTCCATAGCTCACCGGCATAGTGATGAGCCAGAGAACTCCAGCTCCAGAACTGACTGAGTCCATCTGCCCACAGGGAAGGGTGTGGTTCTGGGCTGGGCACTGGTGAGGACCCACTGGTGAGTGTCACTAGTGAGTGTCAACAGGAAGACTTATGAAGGGGGGACAGAGAGAGAGAGAGAGAGAGAGAGAGAGACCTGTACTGGGCTGTGGCAATTTGCACTGTAACAGCTCTGGATGGAGACTTAGTTGTTCCCATGAAATATAAGCGCGGAGCTACAAAGTATTCTAGGACACCACAACCACGATGTTAGGACGGCACAGAGGGAGGGTGACATCAATGCTCCTGGAGCACATATATGAGGTATTGAGGGGCAGCACACTGCCCTGGTCCGTGTTCCCTCACAGGTCTGCAAGTACGACTTCGTAGAGGTACGCAGTGGCCTGTCCCCCGACGCCAAGCTTCACGGCAAGTTCTGTGGCTCTGAGACCCCCGAGGTCATCACGTCGCAGAGCAACAACATGCGTGTGGAGTTCAAGTCTGACAACACGGTCTCCAAACGAGGCTTCAGGGCCCACTTCTTCTCAGGCAGGTGGGGTGGGCCTGCAGAGGCCCGGAGGCTCCTGGACGCTGGGTTCCTGCAGCCTCCTCTCTGCTTTCCCCAACTTCCTCTTCATCCTCTGTCCTGATAGAGGTTTCTATACTGGTGGCCTGCTTCATCTCCTGGCGATATACTCTAACAAGTTCCCACATGCTGAGTGTGGCTTAACAAAGAATTTTACTCTCTGAAGTTCCATGAACCAGAAATCAGAACTCAAGGATACCACAAAGCATGTGGTGGGTCCTGTTGTTCACAATCATACTGGAGTATGACCTGTATGACAGGGTGTTTGCTTCTCTGTCTTGGCGCTCAGCACTGAAGCAGGCCCACTATTTGTTGGCTTTATATGTACTCAGAGTTCTGTCTCTGACTTTTGGGTGAGGCAGTCTCTCACTGAGCAAGTTCTTTTGTGTTGTGGGCACAACTCAGACCTGAGCTCAGAGGCTGCCAGGGTGGCATCCAGAAGTGCATAAACTCCACCCTGTCTGGGGAGGCCAGGAAGACAACATCCGGCTGAGTCCCAGCTTAGGCCAGGCTGACAAGGGCTGACACTTTGAGGAGACAGGCCCTGAGGCAGTGGGTAAAGGCTCTCTGCCTGAGTCATGTGAGCTGACCCAGATCTGAAGGATGAGGACAGTATAACTAGAAAGAAAGTGATCAGGGTCCGGAGAAGAAAAGGTGTCATGAGCTTGGATTCGGGGGTTCTCAGTGCTCACAAAGACTGAGATAGGTAAGACCGGACTGGCAGGAGCCATGCCCATCTCGGGAAGCCACAGGTGGGCCAGGTCAGGCAGGGCTGGTCATTAATAAACCATGAATGTGGTTGAAGAGTGGGACCCAGTGGGTCAGGATGTAAGCTCTCTGTGGGTTCCGATCAAGGAGGCCTACAAATGCCACGTGATTAAATCAGGCCAGGCAGGATGGAGCTGAGAGGGCTAGGAATCTTCTCAAAGGAGGGTATGCAAGGCCCTAATGAGGGTACAGTTCCATGCTTACACACAGAGCCCAGAGACAGAGAAGCTAGATCTGAGCAGGGTAAGGACCTGTGAGTGTCAGCAAGAGGATTTAGGAAGGGAGAGGGAGAAGAGAGGCCTGGACTGGGATGTGGCAGTTTGCACACTAAGAGCTCTGGATGGGGTCTTGGTTGTCCCCATGAAATACAAAGGCAAAGCTACAATGTGAACTGTTCCAGGACACCACAACTGTGGTGGCAAGAGAGTACAGAGGGAAGGGTGACACCAATCATCCCCGAGGCAGGTATATAGTGGGGAAAAGTGGGGGTAGAGGGAAGACCCTCTTTTACTACAGGAAGAAGGTGGCTATGGAGAGGTTCACACCAGCTAGAGCCTCAGAAATCACAGGATAAGAGCCAACTCTGAGAGTCACGTGTGATTGTAATTATAGCAACCAACACTTCCTGGGGGCTTGACACTCCCAAAGGCTTTCCCAATTCCCATTCATCTTCCTCTCCAGCCACCCGAGACGGCTGTCTCTATGTTACAGGTAAGACGACTGAGGCTCAGCCTCAAGTGCGGCTCTGCCGAAGCGGAGTGGGCAACACCCACAGTATGGCTCCTGGCCAACATACCTGGCTCTCACACACACAGGGGAGGGTGTGTGTCCAGGTCTTTGGGTCATACTAAGCTTCTTTCTGAATCACTGGGCACATGAGCCACCTCGTCCAGTTTCTCTGCATGTATCTGGGGGGCGGCAGGGGACAGATATGACCTTCTGAGTTTGAGCTGGAATTGACTTAGATAGCAATGATGGACAGGAAGTGCCAGGGACCCATTCTGTGGTAAATGGTATTTGTTGGTCATTTTCATGATTGCTGCTGTTGCTGCTCATGCGAGTCTGTCCTTCAGGAAAGTCCTTGGTTTGGGTGGGAGGCAGGACAGAGAACAAATGTTCCATACAGGAAAGTGATTTAAGAACACAGAGAACCCCAAAGAGACCAATGGATGCCCAAAACATCCCAAACAAAAGGCTCCCTCCATGACTGTCACCCCTTTAAGGGAATATGATCTGGGTGGCTCCTTGGAGGAAGCCACTTTTGAGCAGGTTCTGAGCCAGGAGGGACAGGTGGCAGGCTGACAGCTCTTCTCAGGAGAGTCCATTGATCTCAGCAGACAAGGACGAGTGCGCCAAAGACAACGGCGGCTGTCAGCAGGAGTGCGTCAACACGTTCGGGAGCTACCTGTGCAGGTGCAGGAACGGGTACCGGCTGCACGAGAACGGACACGACTGCAAAGAGGGTGAGCTGGGGCTGCCGGGTTGGCGCTGTCTGGGCTGCACCTGCTTCTCTAGGTGTGCAAGTGGGTGAGGGGGAGGTCGGTGGGAGTCGGTATGGGGAGCCGTCATCTGCAGAACGACACGAGACCTCTGTCTGAATCTTCACTCTGCTTGCTTCCTTCTTCATTCCCTGTAGAGGGTCTTTCAGAGACAGGTGGCTTCGCATGTCCAGCCATTGTGGAAGAAGCCTGCCCTTAGCTTTTACTTTGCCCAGTGAAAGGTGTTTGTGTACCTGTGACAAACACAGCTTCAGGCCTTGCCCTGTCCCAGGTCCAGTAAAGGAGCTGGAGGAGGAGAGAGGAAGATGTGAAGTCCATATGCCTTCTTCTGTTTCTTCTTTGGAGATGGGAACTGTTAAGTGAGAGGACGCATGCAAACCACTGACCATAAGTTGTGGAATCAGTGCTCTGACTGAATTCCACCTGACCTCAGGGCCTGTGCTCTAAACCAGGTACTAACTCTGCCATGTTCACAGTGCCAGCCTCCATATGAAGAGTCTTAGCAACAGAAATGTCTCTTCTCCTGGTCCACTACAAAGAAAGTCATCGCCAGGTTACACCAGATTCAGGCTGGCTGCTCATTGGATACTGACCTTGAGACTCCCCTGTGATGCTTCCCCCAGTTGATTGACCCCTCTGTGTGTCTCCTTCTGATCTCCAGCTGGCTGTGCATACAAGATCAGCAGTGCAGAGGGGACCCTGATGAGTCCCAACTGGCCCGACAAATACCCCAGCCGGAAGGAATGTACCTGGAACATTTCTTCGACTGCAGGCCACAGGGTGAAAATTGTGAGCTGCTTCATTGGTTTGTTAAGAACATAACACCTGGCATTAGACAGACGTGGGTCCAAGTGCCTGCTCCCTGTCCAGCATGGAGCACGTCTAGGTCTCAGCTTTTGCTGTTGGGAAATGGAGAGATGCTATGAATCTTGCAGTGGGGGCTGCTGGGAGGATGAAGAGAGCATGGTCAGAGCCCTGTAACAGCTCTCCTTCCAGGGGGACCAGTGTGAGGTGGTGGCACCACACAGGTCTGAAGTGCTGTGTGAGATTCAGCTGTTTCCAGAGCCGATCCCTTGCAGAACATTGCACTCTCAGAGAAGAAAACAAAGACAAAAGGCTTAATTTATACAGAAGGTTGAGAGACGGTCACAAGTCCTGAGGTCCTCCACTACCACTCTAGAAACTTGCGAATTTCTTCAGAAGTTTCCCACACATTGGAAAACATGTACCTTTTTTTTCTTACTCAGATCACTCACATAGAATAAATACAATTATTCACACTCCTTTGAAATCTACATATTTTTCAATTAACAATAGGTCAGTATGCTAATTCTTCTTTAGGCTAAAAAAAAACAGCAGTTGCCTTGCAAATCACTTAAAGTCTCGTCAGTGTATCTGATGTGTGGTCTTGCAAGGCACATTTTATTATTTACAAAAGAAATGAATCTGTTCTCCAAATCCCATGTCTTAGCCCACCACCGACTCCCAGGATCTGTTGTGTATGGAATGTGAATGACAGCTAGAGAATCTGATGCACACAGATGCACAGGAACACTCATTGACAGACAGACACACACACACAGAAACACTCACAGACAGACAGACAGGCAGACAGACATACACAGGAGTACTCATAGGCAGACAGGCAAACTCAAACACATAGAAATACTCATAGACAGACAGACAGACAGGCAGGCAGACAGACACACACAGGAGTACTCATAGGCAGACAGGCAAACTCAAACACATAGAAATACTCATAGACAGACAGACAAACACACAGAAGTACACTCATAGACAGACAGACAGACACACCGGAATACTCATAGACAGACAGACAGACAGACTCACACACACAGGAGTACTCATAGACAAAAAGATGGACAGACAGACAGACAGACAGACACACACACACACACACACAATTCAGACCATTAAGACAAGATGGATCTCATGAATGACAGACTAATAATGCAGGAGAAAGGCAGGGACAGACAATTTGTAGATGACAGTGACAGGATGTTTGCTGCTGTACAAGACTAGATAGATAAATGGGCTCCCAAGGCATCCTGGGTACAGAAGGGAACCCAGACCACAAGGCACGCTCCTTGGGCACCTCCTGTACGTGACAAGTCCTGTGTAAAAAATGCTTTCTTCTTCCCTGAATCCCTCAGAAAAGTGTGGAATCTGGGTGAGGGTAAGTTAGGGAGTGAGGGCCTTTGAAAAGCTAGCTTTGCCTCAGACTGACATCTGCCAGAAAGATGCACGGTTACTTGGCAACATCTTTTCTTGATGCCCAGGAAGAAACAGTGTACTCTGGGTGGGATCTCAAACCTGCAAAATGGGAAGCCTTTATCTGAGGTGTCTGCACACAAGAATTACTCTAAAAAAGACATTTCCTTGGAAAATGGTTGATGAGTATGTTAACTGAATTCTGCCTTTTGTTACTACAGAGTGTGACCCCCTACACACACACAACTAGTCCCCCTCATACTCTGTCCTTTGGTCCAAGCTGTCACTTAACCCTCCCTGCTCATCTTGACACCACAGGAAGGCCTTCAACTGTTACAGTCAGTCAACCGTTACAGCAGCAAATGAGCTGTATATGACCTGGAACTGTCCCGCTCCTCAGGCCAACAACTGAGGACAGCCTTCGGTGGAGGGACAGGAATGAAAGAGGTGATAGAATCTGGTTATGGTTCATACTGTGGCCCGGAGAAGGTGGACTCTGGGTTCAGTTGAATAGATTTAAGCCAGCCAACTAGCTTCTTTATGACTCAGTTTCTCCTTCTGCTCACTCAGGATGATAATAGATCTCCATATTATAATATAATATAATTTAAGTGAGAAAATTCCCATAATTTATTGGCATGGAAAAAAATTTTTCCACTGGTGGGCTAACAGCAGCATCTCTGAAGCCCCAGTTCCCAGTTACACACCAACTCTGCCAGTGGTGACCCCAGACAAGCCATCTGACATCTTCTTGCAGGATTGAATGAGGGGACATTTGTAAAGCCCATAACACAGCTGCCCACATGCCCAGCGTGGCTAGCGCTCAGTCCTAGCTGGCTCCTAGATTACAGGAGGGGTGGGAAGAAGTAAATCTTGGCTGTTGGTAGCCTGGCTCTGGGCCTGGATGTTGCATCACCATGGCAAAGGTGTGCATCCCTGCAAAGATGGCAGACTCCTCCGGGCCCCGTGTGTCCCTCCTCTCCCCTTCGCTTCTCAATGCTTGCCTCACTTTCTGCTCTCCCCATCCCCAGACATTCAATGAGTTTGAGATTGAGCAGCACCAGGAATGTGCCTACGACCATCTGGAACTGTACGACGGGGCGGACAGCCTGGCCCCCCTCCTCGGCCGCTTTTGTGGCAGCAAGAAGCCGGATCCTGCGGTGGCTTCGGGCAGCAGTCTGTTTCTCAGGTTTTACTCGGATGCCTCTGTGCAAAGGAAAGGCTTCCAGGCTGTGCATAGCACAGGTGCGGGGCCGCTGGTCTCAGGCTGTGCACCTCACAGTATCGTGGGGCTGATGAAGGACCACCTTCCGCTGTCTGCCAGGGCAGGGCAAGGGGAAAGGCATGCTCAAATATCCCTGTTAAATGAAGCGTCAGCAGTTGCCCTAAGCTGAAGGGCTGTTCTCTTTTGATGTCTTTAATTGACAAAATCGGATATGGGCAACGCTTTGTAGGTGCTGTGCCCCCCCATCTCCATTCCCGTTCCCCTCCCCATCTTCCTCTTTCCCTCCTTCATTTCTCCCTTTAAAAATGTACTTGTCATTTTGCTGGCCATGAAGTGCAAAGGTCTGAGAGCTGAGTGGTGGAGAGCAGCCATTTTACCCTCAAGGGACCACTTTTGGAAAACGTTGCCTTCCCTTGTTTATTTTTTCTTCCTGGAGCTTCAAACGGTAGCTCTGCCAGTCCTCTGGAAGAAAATGTGTATGCTTCTAACTTATCCGTTAGTATAAGAAAGCCAATGAGGAAGTGGACTCTGCTCTGGCCACTGCAGCCTTAGCCTGTGGAGGAAGGCAGGCCCTTTGATCCTGGCATTTTTAATTGTGGCAGAGCCAGAGGCTGCCCAAGAACCTGCCGGCTTTTGTCTGTGGCACTGAGCCGGAGGGAGGTCGTGATCGTGGGACACTGCAGTTCTTTTTAACAGCTCCTTTCCCACTGTGGCTCTCTAAATAGCCCCCTTTCCCCACCCCCCACCCCCCACCTTAAATCAGAGCCAGAAGCCAGGGCTCAGAGCAAACAGAATGGCAGTCAGCATGCCTAATCAGTCTAGCCTTCCCTGCTGAGCCAGGCACCTCACACTTCATGAGACCCTTTCTAGCCTCTTGAGGATCTATGCTTCAACAACAGGAGTTTAAGGCCACTGATGAGTGACTTTACCCTCTTGTCCCTGAAAACAGAATGGAATATGGTGCTCTGGGTCAGAGAGATGGCTCAGTGGTTAAGAGCACTGGCTGATCTTGCAGAGGACCTGGGTTTGATTCCCAGCTCCCACATGGTGGCTTACAACTGTCTGTAACCCCAGTTTCAGGGGATTGATAGCCCTCTTCTGGCCTCCACAGACACTATAAGCACACAGTGTACATACATGCATGCAGACAAAACACCTGTATGCATAGAATAAAGGAAAATAGAACATAGGTGTTCTGGGTGGGTTAGGGTGTCAGGGGGGAAATTGTGGCATACTTGGGAAATATTTGCAGAATTTAATAGAAGGCCTATTTTCAGCAGGGCTTGCAGAGCACAGGGATACCTCAGGGGACAGGACAGGGTTTGAGAACTGCAAGGCCATTGTCATCCCAGCCCAGAGGGCAAATGGAAAAATGGGCAGGAGGGTACTGAGTGCACGGTGTCTAACTTCCCTCTGGTCTGGGAGTGTTGCCAGTGGTTGAATCCAGTTACAGAGTGACAGGTCACGGGGTGGGGGTGGGGCAGCAGGTGGGGAAAGAGGCATCCTGCCCTCTCTGTGCTCATTGTGGATTTCATGAGTCGAAAGGCAGGATTCAGAGCTGGACAAGGCTGGGCCCACCCAGGTGAACAGCTCCAGCTGGGATGTCAAGAACTAAGTAGTCCACAATTCACAAGAGGAGTAGCTCTGCATCCCCCTCCCCCATCCCATCCCTACTCCTCCACTTGACTCTCAACCCCACATTGTAGTTCCTTCCAGTAGAGACTGGGGTTTCTGTGTTTCTGGGCTCAACTGCAGTTCTAATATGCTTTTATCGCCCTCTGCTGGTAGACAATACAAATTACAGTATCCCTTGGAGCTGTTGGGAGCCCTATCTGCTCCCAATACCTCTAGGGCTTGAAGTAGTCAGATCAATCACATCCCTGCAACTAGTCATGCAAGCCACTCTTTGGCTCCCTTTCTCCCTTGGTGGGGAGAGAGGGTAATGGCCAGCCTTTTTCAATGGCATTCTTGGGGATGTAAGTGCCAGTCTGCATGTCCCGGCAGCCCTGCCCTCTGTACCACTGGCCTCTGCTTATATATGCGGCAGGACGGTGAGTTTGCTTGTCCACTCCTGCAAGGCACAGGTCAGACTGTAGGTAGTCTGACCCAGGCTCTGGGTGCCCAGGGAGAGAGTGAGCCTTTGTTCTCTCTTTGCTGCAGAGTGCGGGGGCAGGCTGAAGGCTGAAGTGCAGACCAAAGAGCTCTATTCTCATGCCCAGTTTGGGGACAACAACTACCCCAGCCAGGCCCACTGTGACTGGGTGATCGTGGCAGAGGATGGCTATGGTGTGGAGCTGATATTCCGGACCTTTGAAGTCGAGGAAGAGGCTGACTGTGGGTATGACTACATGGAGGCTTATGACGGCTACGACAGCTCAGCCCCCAGGCTTGGTCGCTTCTGTGGTTCAGGGGTGAGTCTAAGGCATGCCCGGGCTCCCTCCTGATGCATGCACGAGGAGTCACATCTGCCACTATGAACCACAGCCAGGAACCCATTTTGCTGGGGCAAAGTAGAAAGGGGAATCTCCAGAGATAATGTGGGAGGTAGCCAGGATCCTTCCGGTCACAGGAAGGACATTATTGGCTATGGAAGAGTACGTTTCCCTTTGCCTCTCTATTTTTGAAAAAGAGTCCTCTCCCTCATTTTTATTTGGCCTTTGGGCTTTATTAATTTATTGTGTTTGTATATAGTCCTTATATTCACAATTCTTATTCTAAGCAAAACCAAGTGTCTATGGACATTACAAATTGTTATTGGTATAAACACAATGTTTATATTCAAAGTCATTACTTTTATCTTTACTGCCCACTTCCTGGGATCACTATATCCTCAGCACCTGACTCAGGGTGGACGTATAGTCTGTGCCCAGTGGAGGTAGAGGAACCAGTGAGTACAATATCCTGGCCACTCCTAGTGGCCATCCACCCAGGACTTCAAACCTTGTCTTTGCCGATTGCTCATGCTTCTTTGCTCTTGCCTGGGCTTATGCAAATCATTTTGGAATCTCCACTGCTCCCACTGCAAAACAGACATTCAGCCTGGTATTCATGTCTTTGAATGGTTATCCTTCTGTCTTTCCTTGTCTTCCTCAAAAGAAAGAACGACCAAATGAGATCTCCTGATGCACTGCCTTTGATAAAATTTCTGAAACCAAGGAGTCCATGGAGAGGTGCCCCTTAGAGGTCCTAATTAGTGGGAAGCCTCATTTGGCATCACTAGGATCTGGCAGGCAATGGTCTTGGCATCTGGCTCCTACCCCACTCGCAGACCACCTGGCAGAGGCCTCCTAACAAACATAGCAGCTCCAGGCACTTGTTGTCATGACAGAACATAGACCTGAACAATGGTCTTCATTCCAGGTTTCCTGGCAGACACATCACAACACTAAAAATCACAGAGCAGGAGATCCATGGAATAAACTCACAATCAGAAAGACCCGAGTGTGGGTCCTGCTGACCTATGTGAACTTGAGTGTTAGGTTCCTTACGTGTAAAATGGAGCCAGTACCTGCCTGATTTCTTGCTTGTGAAGCTTGCATTCGATGAGATCTGGGTGTGGTTGGCATAGTGCCTGACTCGCCTGTGCCTTGATGCTGTACGTGCTATGTGTCTAGGCTCAACTTTGTAAAAGTGGGACCCAGGGAATTTTCCTTCAAGAAGGAGCCTGTTTGGATCCCAGCCAGAGGTTCTGGTGACCTCACAGCAGCCATGGCTGTCCTTGGGCACCATCTCAGAACACCCTCCACTGAAGTCCAACAATAACCAACTGATCTAAAATCTAGCTTTTCTTTTTCTTTTCCTCAGCCATTAGAGGAAATCTATTCTGCAGGGGATTCACTGATGATTCGATTCCACACAGATGACACCATCAGCAAGAAAGGCTTTCATGCCAGATACACCAGCACCAAGTTCCAAGATGCCTTGCACATGAGGAAATAGCAACACGGTTCTGGACAGGCAGGGACGACGGATGTTTTAAACACGTGTGAATGAGCAGCCCCCAGTGTACAGCATTGTTTCAACAACAAAAACTCAAACTACATTCTTGACACGACGCATCCTGATGAAAGTATATGTCTTTGGCCAACAGGAAGAGAAAGATTGTCCCGTTGGCTCTGGCTGCCATGGTATCGATTGCAGCTTCTAAAGGAGGTTAAGGTTTGAAGTTAGTGACCAAACAAGCTGTGATTCTTCATACTTGTTCTCCAATCCTTGCTCCTAGGGGCAAAAGGCCAGCCTGGACTGCTCCTTCTTCAACTTCAGACTGGCCTCCATAGGTGAACGGCAACATGAGCTTATCCTGGTGACTTGGCTGCCTTCTGTCAGAAGGCAGCACTGGGAATCGAGGATAAAAGCTTGACAGTGGCTAAGCTGTCACTCACAAGTGTGGCTCAAAGTTTTTACTTAGCTCTACCAGAATCAAGCCAATCAAGGATATGGACACAGGTAAAAGGCACCCATTGCACAGAGAGGGGGCTTAGCCTGGGAACCAGTGTAAAGGAGGCTTTTCCTCTGTCACTGAACTATCCTTCTCACTTCTGGGGTGCTCCTATTATTAGTCTCCATAATGAAGGAGAATCCACGGTCACTCCCAGCAGAACACTAGCCGGTGAGCACCCCTAGGTTGCAGAGATGACATCCAGGTTCATCCAGTATTCTTCCACTCAGAGAAGGTGGGAAGATGCCACCTGTCCTGGGGTCCCCGCTGGCTTCCAAAAAAAACACCCAGCTGCGGGAGTACCTGCTCTAGTGAACCTCTACCCTTGGACAGCCAGTTCAAACAGATCTGCAAGACTTGCCAAGTCATCTCAGGACCATCTCGTTTAGGTGAAGGCTAGTAATTCCAAGTTAAGTAAGAATCATCTTCTTCTGGAACAAGTCGGTCTGTGGCACACTTCATGTAACAAGTTAAAGAGCGCGTTGGCAACTTTGCTGGACGCAGCCGTCAATCAACTTGCACTCAGAGTTCTCAACACTTAGAGAAGTGTAGAGGGCGATGTTTACATAATTTTAGCACCTCAAGGTATAATTGAGATAGTGAAGTAGTTTTGAATGGCGTTTCATTAGGGCTTCTCTGGGCATTATGAGCGAAAAGCCGTGGTATGTTAGCTTTATAAGAGCATTTATGTTGGAATAATTGTTACATACCTGTTACAATAATGTTTACACAACTGCAAGTCCTGCTGGGTTGGTGGTGAACACAGGGCAGCACAGGGGAGTGCTGTCGTCAGGGGTGGCACAGCTCCTGAGCACCAGCATCCCTTCGTGATGGACCATCACTTTATCAAAGTGTTTGTGAATGCTGGAGGTTCTACTGTTTGGAAAAAAAAAAATCGCAATATACCAACCAGAGGATGACGTCCAACCGGAATGACTGCTGAGCGCAAAAACTAGAACAATACAAAGAAAGGGGAAAGAAATGCATGGCAGTATCTTGTCCTTAAAACAGAAAAAAAAATCCAAGTATTATTATTATTATAATATTATTATTAATATATGTCTGTATATTGTGTATGTATGTATGTAAGGGTCAGCTATTAAAGCCTTAATCAGGGCAGCGTGACAGTACCAACCCACCGGCTGCGGCTTATCATCAGACTTCGGTGCTGATCCCACACACTACACCTCTCTCTTCAGAACTGAGACCTCTTCCAGCTTCTCTTGGCTCTGAACTGAGGCTCAGCCTCCATCCGTGTGTCCTGATTGCTGGCACACACACCTGGGAGACACAAAAGCTGGCAAAAAAGACAACTTGTTCCAAGGTTCTGGTCCCATCGGCCCCCTGTGGTAGACTCCATTTCTCTCGTGTGTGTGCGTGCGTGTGTGTGTGCATGTGTGCATGTGTGTGCATGTGTGTGTGTGTGTGTGCATGTGTGTGTGTGTGCATGTGTGCATGTATGTGTGTGTGTGCATGTGTGTGTGTGCATGTGTGCATGTGTGTGTGTATGTGTGTGCATGTGTGTGTGTGCATGTGTGCATGTATGTGTGTGCATGTGTGTGTGTGTGTGTGCATGTGTGCATGTGTGTGTGTGTGTGATGAAGGTTTTATTTGTCTCATCTCGTCTGTCAAGACTCGAATGGAATTCAGGATGCATAAGTTGTCTGTCACCAGCCTCACTCCAGAGAAATGAAAATTCTGTATTTCTAACCTTTAGAAATCTAAATAAGATCGACAAATTTCATGGAAAATGGGAGCCTGGGAGAGACAGGGTTGGTCTCAGCATCTGTCACCCTGGTGACACACTGATAATTCTCTTAGTGTAGATGTTTTCAGAAGCACAAGCTTCAGCAGAGGCAGACTTACAACAATGGGGCTCTTACGAAAGCCCCTGTTTAGGTCTCTGAGTGACGTATTCCCAGAACACAGGCTCTGATTCAACAAGTGCTGCTGGGCGCCTGCTCTGGGAGCCGCACCCGGAGGGATTCACACACAAGCCACAAGTGGCTTCCAAGAATAGTCCTCTCTGCAGAACGAGTCAGGTGGACACTTGAGTCCTTCTGATTGCTCAGTGGCCTTTCTGAAAATGTCCCTGGATGTGGATGGATAAAGGGACTCAGTTTGCTTTCCCCTTTATCTGGGTCCAGGCCTGGGAGAGTCATGGAGCAATAAGACTGAGAACTGCCTCTGGGATAAATGACCTTAGGAAACATTTGCAACTTGGGTTTCCTGCCAGATCTGAATCTCATGTATTCTGAGCTAGCAGAAGCTAGAAACTGCACCTCTGTTGTAGAAGTTTATTTTTAGTTATCTTTAAAATGGTTGTTTTATACATTTTGGGGTGAAGGGCTGTCTAGGCCTTGGCATTTTGTATTGTCTACAGGTTTTGACTTTATGTAAAAGATGTTTGATTGCTCGTGATTTGCATGTGCTATCAGTAGAACACCTGAGGAGCTTAGGTATCAATAAAAACCCCTGAGTTGAGACGCTCAGGGTTCCATAGTCCAGTATGCCCTTGACATGATGGTGGTTCCCTCAGCTGAAGTCTGGCAGGGTTTGCACCTGTGAATATGGCTCCTTGTCTTCCTTGGGGAGCTGCCACAGCAGTGTAACTACTACATACCCCAGAGTGGGAGCCTTCTCCAAACAGCTGAGGTGAAGCTGTGTATTGATTCTTACTTTCTCTAAAATTTTTATCTCAGTATTTTTTCCTCTACACTGTCATGGTATTCATAAATTGCTCAGCCTATTTAAATAATTCTCTAAACGCAGTTAACCAGCAATTTCACAGAGGAACACACCATTGGTCTGGCCCTTCGCTGCTTGTCACAGAGTTCTGGGTATTGTCCGCACAGTTTGGGAAGAGTTGGTCCGTGGGCATTTACGGATGTTTTTGAAGTTTGCTGTGCAGATTGTGATTAAACTTCTGATCAGTAACCCCAAATATCTAAAAAGGTTCTTTTTAAAAAAGAAAAAGTGTAATCTATACATATAAGGGTATTTTTATTTTGAGTAACTTTGCATTTCATGCAAAATGTCAGTTGGCAAGAACGTAGGTAAGAGGACAACCCTTGTCTAAAAAACGGTGGTTTCATTAAAGAATGCGGATTTACTGACTTGTTTCGGGTTTGTGTTAAAGTTCAGACAACACTGGCATTTTAAAAAATGTTTTTATTTTTATTTTTGTGTATGAGTGTTTGTCTACATATGTGTATGTGCACTATGTATGTACCTGGTACCTTCAAAGTTCAGAAGAGGGAACAAGACCTCCTGGAACTGGAGTTACAGACAGTTGAGCCACCGTGTGGGTGCTGGGAACTGTAGCCAGGTTCTCTGCAAGAGCAGCAACACGCTCTTAACTGCCATGTCTCCAGTCGTCATTACTGACATCTCAGAGAAACATTTTGGAAAATCAGAACAGATCTACTACGATAATGTTTTTGTACCACACACGAACACAGTGAATCCTGGCTCCAGTGCACCTTTGGGAGGTGCACCTTTGGGGAGTGAGAGCTCCTTTTCCCCTTCCAACATGTGAGAACGAAGCTAAGACATAGCTGTCCGTGAACCAGACATGGACCCTTACCACACATCAACATTGCTGAGACCTTGATCTTGGACTTGACAGGTACCAGCAGCATTTGTACAAGGCACCTGCTGTTCATAAGACAGGTGTTCAGCATAGGGAATTATCTCAACATAAGCAGCCACTCAGCATTTAGACAGGGACAGCTTTTAAAAATTGTTTATTTATTAAAAATTTTTTGCTTTTCATACAATGCATCCCAATCGAAGCCCCCCTCCCAGTTCCCCCTACCTCCCCTCTGCCCCACCCACTTCCCCTCCCTTTCCCCCCAGAAAAGAGCAGGCCTCCCAAGGACATCAACCAAATATGTCACAAGATACAGTAAGACTAGGCACAGACTCTCACTTCAAGGCAACTAGCAGGAAGAAAAGGGTCCCAAGAGCAGGCAAAGGATCCAGAGACCATCCCCCATGCCCATGTTTCCCCGGAAACAGCAAGCTAATAACCAAAATGTATGCAGAGGACCCGATGCAGACCCATGCAGGCTCTGTGATGCTGGCCCAGCCTCTGTGAGTCCGTGTGAGTCCTGTGAGTTGATTCCATGGGCCATGTTCTTCTGGTGTCCTTGATTTCTCTGGCTCCTAGGCTCCTCCAGTCCTCCCTCTCCTTCTTTCCCAGGATTTCCCAAAGTTGGAGGGGAGGGACCCAATTTAGGTGCTCTCTGCCTAGTGTTTGGCTGTAGGCCTCTAAATCTTCTCCCATCAGCTGCCAAAAGAAGCCTCTCTGATGACGATTAGACTAGGCATTGATCTATGGGCATAGCAGAATATCATTAGGAATTATCTCATGGACCTCCCTTCCTTCCTCCCTCCCTCCCTTCCTCCCTTCCTCCCTCCCTTCCTTCCTTCCCTCTCTCCTTCTCTCTTTCCTTCCTTCCTTCTCTCCCATCCTTCCTTCCTTCCTTCCTTCCTTCCTTCTTTCCTTCCTTTCTTCTTTTCTTCCTTCTTTTTTTGGCCATTTGTGTTTGGTTCTACTCCAGGTCTTCGGGCCATCCATCCTCAAGTTCCTGGTCATCTAAGCAATGCCCAGGGACAGGGCCAGATTTTTAAGATGACTAAGCTCTTGCCTAGTAAATAATTGATGTGACTAGGCATGTCCAAATTTAAATACTGGAAAATATAAATGGTCAGAGAGTCAGTGTTCAAGTTCCCAACCTCTCACCCACTAAGGGCATTCCTTATGCTATTTCTAGGGAGGTGCTCCTCAGGCAACACAGAATGCCTCAAACTTGGTTGGACTGAACAGATTTTGGAATAAAAATTTTACAATGGTGGTAAAAATGATATATATTTAATAGAAACAAGGCTTCCAAATTTTTAATTTCCATTTTGTCCAGGCTGTTGTGGAAGTTTCTTTTTAGTTATGTATAAAGTAACTGGTTTATGCACTGTTGGGAAAAGGGCTGCCTAGGCCTTGGCACTGTGTATTGTTTGCAGGTGTTGGATTCATATGTGGGATGGTTGATTGCTCATGGTCTGCATGTGCTATCAGTAGAGCACCCTAAGAGTTCTTGTCAATAAAAACACATGAGCTGAGATGCTCAGGGTTTCACTGTCCAGTATGGTGCTTGCCACGATAGTGGTTCCCTCCACTGAGGTCTGGCAGGGATTACACCTATGAATTATGCCTTTGGTGAGTTGCCACAACAATGTACTGCTATACTAGGCAAGCAATATGTGTTAAGATACTCTCTCACTACACCATGTGGTCACAGGTGGCAGCAAAATGCCACTCTAATGGAGTTAGTAAGCTGTGATGTTTGGGAGGTTGGATGTGTTCCATGAATTTTTTATTTATTCTATTTCCAACTTACAGTAGGGCTGTTGGGCATAACTGCCTTGTAAATTAAGGAACACCTGTTCTCCCAGAGGAGGGGAGCCTGCTTACCTCACTCATCCTTGGTCTAAGACATCCAAGAGCATCCTGCAGATCCACCTCTGGGCATCGAGGAGGGACCTGCACTGGGGAAGTCACCATGCAATCTTCCTGGGCATGCAACTTGCTCTAGACCAAGCAGTTCCTCTTTCTGGTATCAGTCTTGATCAGTTGGCAAGGGGGTTGAGATATTTTGGAGCACACTTTCCTAAGCATACCCTCAGGGGACTGTCCAGGAATCCCTGTTGTTGAGACCTCAGGAACAACCCCATGTGGCTCCCAGAGCCTTGCTCCTTGACTCTGCTCCACCACATCCAGTCATTAATGCCTGAAGCAAGATGCATAGGCCGAAGCACCACTTAACTGAAGGTGCCAACCATTCTTCCAAAGAGATGGCATGCGCATCAGAGGGAGAGTTGGGGATCAGTGAGTACACTGTGAAAAGAGCCAGAAAGGACACCAATGGCCTTGTGCATCCATAGCCAGGTCACAGGACATGAGCCGTGGTTCTTGGTTTGGCCGTTGGTAAAGTTCTCAGGTACACATATAATTCAGTCTTTCAAGCAAATTTAGCAGCTTGGAACAGCTTGTGCTACAGATTCAGAGATGGAGGGTAGGTGAGCACACTCAGCTTCTGCAGGGCACCTGTGACTTTACATTCAGGTTCCACTCTGTTGACTCTGTGACCTCTAGGTATCAGTATATTTAGACAGTCACCATGGTCTTGGTACTGGAAACCTCTAGAGAAGACATACAGATCTTGTCCAGTAGGAGGCTCCAATGCCTGGCACATGTGACTGATGAAAACAGTGGCTTTTGCCCCTGACTATTCATTGGCACCTGGGAAATACCTTGGCCCATTCCGGGCATTTGAATCAGAGCCTCTGAAGGCAGGGCCTTGGCATTGGAAAATTTTCTAAGCCACCATGAGATTAAGGTGTATGTGCATGATGTGTGTGTGTGTGTGTGTGTGTGTGTGTGTGTGTGTGTGTGTGTTTGTGTGCATGTGTATCAAAAACCTACTAATTGAAAGCATTTCCGGTCCTTTCCAATGCAACATTAAACTACTCTGTATGTACATCCAGCCTGAAGGCATTCCAGGTTCCTTTCAGTGCAACATAAAACTGCTCCAGGTGCACACCCAGCCTGCAGTCTGTGCCTGTGTTCATACCAGCCTCAGATTCTAAGCACACATCAAGCCAAAGTCTGCATGCTTGCTGAGCCTACCCAACTAAGCATGTTTCAGCCTTCCCGACCATTTTAGCTTTTCCTCTTTCTACCTTACTCTATGCTCCTCTCTTTGTGGTTTTGATTAAATGATCAGATAATTTATTATAATTCTCTTTTGTTAGCAACTCATTGTTTTTGTGTGCTCATGTGTATGTCTGTCTGTCTGTCTCTTGGCTTCTCTCGTGTGTGTGTGTGTGTGTGTGTGTGTGTGTGTGTGTGTGTGTGCGCTAGAGGTCAATGCTGGTATGGCGGTGGTCTCTTGTATCTCTCTGATTCTTAGTTTTTGACATGGAATCTCTTATTCAACCTGGAGCTCATCAGTTCAGCCAGCCTGACTGGCCAGGGAGGTAGGGGTCATCTACTCTGCCCCCTCTCTCCTCAGTGCTAAGCAGGCACTTTACTATCTGAGCTGTCTCTCCAGCCTTAAACTTACCATTTTAAGAAGCAAACTCATGACAGGAACTGTAATCTATACAAAGTCACCTCTAGGAGACTCTCACTCAAGATGCAAAAACCGAAAGCTGGAGGTCAAACTTGCCACCAGGTTGCCCATGGACGGCCGGGCGTGTTGTCTACCGTGGTGGCCATAGCCCTGCCTCACTCAGAGTGGCCTTCGGCACATGCAACCATCCCTTGTGCTGATACCAATGTCATGTTGCCCACATCATAGCTAGGACTGTGTTTAGTGTGATGCCTGTCAGCTAGAGAGAGCAATTTTAGACTCTTTGTCCTTTTAAAGAAATACTTATTGTCCCTTCCCCCCCACTGTGTGTGTGCGTGTGTGTGAGTGTGTGTGTGTGTTTGTGTGTGTGTGTGTGTGTATCCGCAGAGGTCGTAAGAGTGTGTAGGATCCCCTGGAACTGTAGTTATAGGCAGTTGTGAACTGTCCAAAGGGAATGCAAGAAGCTGACCTCTGGGCCTCTGCAAGAGTAGTAAATGATCTCAACTACTGAGCGGTCTCTCTAGAATCGTCACCCATTGTTTCTAATGAGCACCAGCTGCCAGAGCGCCAAGCTCTCAGGCCAGCTTGTGGCTTCTTTGCTTCGAAGTGAAAAAGGCAGAAAAGAAAGACAAAGAGGACGACGACTTAACCACATGCATTGTACAGGGGACAGGAGCTCATTAGCTGAGGGCAGGCTACTCCCCTGACCATAAATGGCTTGGCGAGGGCTTTCTTGGGACTGCCTCTAGCCTGCCTCCCCAGATTTCCTAGCTGGTGTCCTACAAATGGGAGGCACAGGCCAGAAGTACCAGTGAGAGAGAAGCTTGCCAAGGGAGCGTGTCAGAAATGGTAAGTAGGAGTTAGCATCTTTTCTCAGCCTGATCATTTCTTTCTCTCGCTGTAAACCAATGCCAAGGCTTTAAGGTTCAAGTCTCCCAGCTCATTACCTATCACCGTACCCTTACTACAACGAAGTCCTGAGTTTGGCTTTTTAATTATTTTCCTAGGTGCACAATACTAATTAAGAAATTCTTACCGTTTATGTACCATTCTCACCTTCTACTTGCTGTGAAACCTTTCTTGTTGAGCCTTCCACACAACAGGGATGTAGGGGAGGTGTTTCGGCTTTCTTGATTTCCCAGTAGAAGCCTCGGGTTCGGATCGGTGACCTCATCTTTACTTGGTCAGTTTTCTGCTTGCTGCTTTCTCAGCAGCATGGACAGAAGCTCTGCTCTCTACCTTTCTTACTGATTTGTGCTGCATGCTTTGTTGTGATTCAGCCAGGGGCAGTTTGCTAAACCAGGAGGGAAGTCAGGAGGCTTCTTTCTTTTTGTGTGTGAGTCCTAGATTTTGTAAATGTATAAAATCACTCACATTTATAAAATGTATATGTTTATATAATATAGTATATGTGTGTATGTACATATATGTATACATATGTGTGTATGTATGTACATATATGTATGTCTATATAATGACTTGAAAGTAGAAGTGAAACTGTCTAGGGAACAGAGGGGACTAATGGGGAGTGGTGAAGGAAAGATAGTGGGGTGGGGTGGCAGGGTCACGCTCAAAGTACATTATGTATTTATATGAAAATGGCCTTGTATGTAATATATAACATAAAAGTATATAATAGTATATAACATGTAATAAATAACATACTAAATACAATTTAAGAGTTAGCATGGCTTTGGCTATAAACGTTAGTTTATAAATTCTAATTATTTTTTCTACTTATTCTAAGAGAAACACAACACAAAGTAAAAAAAACAGAAGCCAAACTCTTGCCAAATTGTGCTAATTTAATGCCCCACTACAGGAAGTTAGATTTGTTTTAGCAGCGCCTCAGATGGGTTGAGATGAAGGATCAACTCCTTCATTAATATGATAATTCTGAACCAAGATCAAGTTGTTGAAGGGTATATTGAAGTAGTTTATGCATTAGACTCTAGAATTTCTGGTTCAGAAGTCCTGAACTTCCCTGAAAATAACCCAGGCAACTGTCAACGGGAGAGTGGCTAAAGAAATGGTGGGGTGCTTACATTAAAGATGTAGTCAATATATGTATGTGCGCACGCACACACACACACACACACAAAACACACACACCCATACGTATATGTATATACTATTCCTGGCTGAATATTATCCAGCCTGTACAGAGGAGATCCCAAAGTTGGCCACACCTTGAGGGGCTTAGAGGACCTTATGCTGAAAGAGATATGCCATATACAACTACTGCAGATCTCACATGAAATTTAAAGAGAAGGGATGGGGAGTCACAGAAGTTAGTAAGGCCTGAGACTAACCTGGTAGTCACCACTGACCTGTGAAGGAAACCCGCCTTGGTCTGGGTTTCCACACCGGGGCTGCAGGGATGATACTGCTGTCCTCATGGGAAGCCATCAGAACAGTGCCCATAGCTGCAGCTGTCCCAGCCCCTCTCCCTGCTCATAAGCAGCAAACTCACAAGGGATGCTCAGCCACAGAAGAGGTCACGGGCCTTTAGAAACATCCTATAACTCTGACATGATCGAAAATTCGGTTCCTTTGACTACGGGTGCTTGATACTAACAGTGCCACCCAACAAGCACTTGCTGAGTGGCTCCCCATGCCAGCTCTGTGCTAGACAGAGTTTAAAGCGCATGCCATCGTGTGATTTCCCACCTCCCCACTAGAGCATTATACAGGCTGGAAGGAGCTTTTCCTGGGAAGTGGTCAGGACAAGCGAATAGCATCCCCCTTTCCAGAGTGGAAAAACTGAACCTGGCGTGATAGAGAGGCTGTCAGGATATGGAGACCAGGAAGTTTGTCTTCTCCAAGACCATACAATTTCAAAGTAGCAAAAGCTGCACCAAACTCAGATCAGGTGACTCAGACCCCAGGGCCCTCACCACACCCAGCTTCGTCTCTAGAGGGCACGATACCATCCTTTCCTCTCCATGACAGCATGGCACTGTGTTTCTACAAAATATGAAAGTCTCTCTGAAATTGGCCAAAACCTTCGTCATCCAAATGTTGATAAACAATGCATGCAAAGGCGTGCTTGTTGCTTGCAGCCCTCTTCTCCCGTCTCCCTCAAAGGAAGCTTTGTCTGCGGCTTCTGACGTCATCCCTGATGAGATAAGTCTGGACAGCTGCGTACACCATAGTGATCAGCAAGTGCCCTTGGGGCACCTGTAGGCTTGGGTAGTGTCAGCAGCTGGGGCCCTTGAGTAAGGAGACCCCGACCGGAGAGCCCCAGATGCCAGCCTGTCTCTAGCAGAGCAGAAGAGGTGTATTGATTCACCAGTAGAAACCGAGGCGTTGCCAGGAAGTTCTGTAGAGTGGGAAGTGTCACCAAAGGACTCTGTTCTGGTGGCAGCTGATATAGTGTGTGACCGCTCATCCACATGCTTGGG
Source organism: Cricetomys ansorgei (assembly GCA_026225945.1). NCBI lineage: Eukaryota > Metazoa > Chordata > Mammalia > Rodentia > Nesomyidae > Cricetomys > Cricetomys ansorgei. The sequence continues at coordinate 9,106 of JAMJFZ010000685.1, read as the reverse complement.
CCCTGTGTGCTTCCTCTGTAGAAGGAAAATGCAATTACTAAGTGGCAGAGCAGTGGGCAAAGCCACTGTTTAGGGCAGAGTCAGGGGAGGTGCAGGTTGTAAGTTCTTAAAACACTTTATATTCTCCGAGGAATTTCCCATTCTTTAGCCCACATGACTTCCAGCCCACAAATGAATTAGTTTTCTTGGTTTTGCACCAAAGAGGCTCTGTGATCTGGACCCAGATTCAGGCTTCCTGATCTGGCCCTGGCCTTGGCTGCCTGTTTCAGAGAGGAGCTTGAGCTGTACTGATTTGTTTCTGTCATGACTTCTCAGGGGTCCCTGGGTTGCCCTCTTCTGTCCTGTGCCATGTCAGCTCTGAATGTAAAATGACCTTTGAAGCACTTCAGGCCCCATATGCTCTCATTCTTTGGGATACTTTAATTTTTATTATTTATTTTTTAATCAAAACTTTTTAGTAGGGAGGAGGTATTCTTGTGCCATGGCAGGTGTGTGGGGTCAGAATACAACTTTGTGGAGTTGTTTCTCTCCTTCCCATCCTTCCAGGATGGAACTTGGGTCACCAGGCTTGTATGGCAAATGCTTTTTACCTGCAGAACCATTTCTCTGCACCCGCCCCAGTGTTTTTATTGTCAGAAAACATTTAATGTTCAGCATTATTCAACAAATTCAGCAAAATGTGTTGCTCATTGGGTAACAGACCCAGTCTCGGGAGGCTGCAGGGGCAATCAAGGGCTGGGGGTGGGGCAGGGGGAACCAGGGTATCAGGAGATGAGATTAGAGGCAGACTCAGCCAGGACCAGGACTAAGGATGGATGAAAGCCCAGAAAGTAGAAAGAAGAAACAGGGCCAGGGAAGGCCACCAGCTAAGCCAGAGCAGCGTCCGCCCATAGATCCCAGCAGCAAGGAAGGGACTTGGCAGAGCACCCTGGAAAGACGTGCTAATCAGCCCAAACTGGAATGGTGGATGGGATGGGGAGCAGGAAGGAGCCACCAGAGGCCTTGGCAGGACCTGAGCCTGATAAGAAATGTGTGCAGGAAATTTGTAGGGTGAAAAGGTTATATGTTGATCACATAAAACCAGGAGGGCTAAGGCAGGTGCAGAGGGAGTCCCAGGGAGAGCGGGGATAACTCCACCTGTCTGCTACCCTGACCGGTTTAGCTCACAGCCAGAGCCTCATATCAGATTTGGTAAAGCCCAGCGGCCTCATATCTCTCTCTCTGATTAACTCTCCCGGGCAGGTGGTTAACAGTCAGGGGTTCAATCATGTTCTTTGGGGGAGACGATCTGCTTTAAGCTGGAAATATTACAGTATTTCTAAATTACATATTTTACGTACTTCTAAATATTACATACTTCTGAATGCTCACAGTTCTCTCCTTGAAAGGCATTCTGGGAAAAGGTGATTTCCAGTGCCTTGATGAAATCCTCAGCCTAACCCTGGCATGCATGGGGGAGGGGGGACCCTCTCTGCCTTGAGCACAGCTCTCCACTACCACAGGCTCCTGTAGTCACTGTGTTCTGAGGCCGAGCTGGGAACTGAGGAACGCTGGTGGAGCCGGTCCCAGGTTCAGGATGCCTTTGTAGCGTTGCTGAGGCTTGGAGGCAGAGGTTTGGGAGGTTGCTAACTGTCCTGGGAGTTTCAATGCTTCTTTCTCTCTTGCAGAGTTTTTCACTGAACTTCACACTGCCAGCGAATACAGTAAGTAGAGTAGTCAAATCTCCTTCTCAGGCAAGTCAGCGAAGGTCACAGTAGAACTTACAGTGGGGACTCTGGAACCCTGTCCCACATGTCCTGGATATTGTGATAAAGAGCAGTCTGTGTTGGGTGGTGCCAAGAATAATGCTTGTTTTAATTTAAATTACACTTCCGTGTGTGTATATGTATATATGTGTGTATGTACGTGTGTATGTGTTGTGTGTGTGAGTGTGAGTGTGTGTATACGTGTGTATGTATGTGTGTATATGTGTGTGTGAGTGTGTGTATATGTGTGTATGTATGTGTGTATATGTGTGTATACATGTGTATGTATGTGTGTGTGTATATGTGTGTATGTGTGTGTGTATATGTGTGTGTGTTGTCTGTGTGAGTGTGTGAGTGTGTGTGTGTGTGTTATGGGCATATATGTAGCATGGCATGTGTGTGAAGGTCAGGACAATTTGCTGGAGCAAGTCAGTTCTCTCTCTCTCTCTCTCTCTCTCTCTCTCCACCTTGTGGCTTCAGGGATTTAACTCAGACCAGTAGGCTTTGCAGCAAATGCTTCCACTCACTGATCCACCTCTTTGGCCCTGAGAGCAATGTTTTTAACTTTAAAAAGTATAATTGTACATTTTGAAAAAGAAGATCGAATCTCTAAATTCCATCAGAGCCCCCTGCTTTCTGACTGTGCAGGCACACTGTCTTGTCCTTCCTGCTGTGTTCTTACTCGATATGCAATTTCGTATCTTAAATATTTTTCATCAGTCTTTATAACCACAACTGAGGACAGCCACCCATTATTTCTTCAAGTTATTTGTTTATGTCATGAGTTATGATAGGAATAACTGTATGTGATGAACATCATTACAGATAAGACTTGTCTGCTGTTTTTTGTTTTGTTTTTGACACAAGGGCTCCCAGTGTATCTCTGATTGGCCTTGAGCTTGCAAATGCTCCTACTTCTACCTCCTTAGTGAGAGGATAACAGGCATGTGCCACTATACCTGGCTATGGCTATGGCTAGTCTTGCTAGCCAGCTTGCTCTAGGAATCCCATCTCTGCCTTCTGAACCTGAAATTACAGGAAGGTTGTGACTCCTACCAGGCATTTACACAAGTTCTGGAGATCTGAATTCTGGTCCTAAAGCTTAGCCACTGAACCATCCTGCCAACCATTACTTACCCTATTTCAGCTGAAGAAACGAGGTGAGACCCTGTAGCTTCAGGGCAGAGGAAGGAGCACTCCCATTGCAGGCAGTGTAAGCTCCCAGGCTGTGGCCATTTTATCCCTATTGTGGTGCTTAGGGATCCCACACATGCTGGGACAAAACCCAGCCACTGAGCTACACCTCAGGTCCCAGGATCTAGGGTGACTAACATTGTGAGTAAGCATTGTTCCCAGAGATGCACTTGAACTACCTAGACAAGGGTGACATGCAGCACCCCTCCTTCTTCAAGTGGAGATGTGAACCAGAAAGACATAAAGACAATCCACAGATACCGTTTGCTCTACTGTGTGTTTGAAATGGCCGTAGCTTCCTTAAGAAGCTTTGTTACGAAGACTTACTGCAGTGTTTATATTTTCTAGTGGAGAAAAGTAGTCCAAAGTGTGCTGGCCCCAGCATGAAGTCTAGGGACAGGAGATGTAGAATGTGTTACAGCAGATTCACCAGCGAGAGTGAAGACGTCACTTTGGAACTAGTTTTTCTCGTACCCTAATTTCACTCTAATTTTTACTTGGGAAACAATCACACAAGGTTCTGTTTGTAGTTGCTGCTGTTAATGGTTTAGGGCAGTGGCTCTCAACCTTCCTAATGTCACATTCCCTTAATACAGTTCATGTTGTGGTGACCCCCAACCATAAAATTACTCTCGTTGCTACTTCAAAACTGTAATTTTGCTACTGCTATGTATCATAATGGAAATATCTGATATGCAGATGCTCTTAGGTGACCCCTGTGAAAGGGTCATTGACCTCCAAATGGGTTACAACCCACAGGTTGAGAACCACTGGTTTAGGGGAAAGGTGACTTCCAGAAATTCAACTCTACCATTGACAGGATGCTTTGCATGATATTTTCACTACAGATTTTGTTTTCTTACATCAAATATTCTTTTTTTTTCCCCACAGACTTCCTCTCCAGTTGCCACGAGTGGCAAAGCAGCAGTAAGTGTCCACTTTAGTAACCAAGCTCGGTTCTGTCATCCATAAAGTGAGAGCGCAGATGCTCTCCCCATTTCTTGCATTTGTTTTGCAGATTAAAGTTTGACATGTAAACCGTTGCCAAGCCCAGAACTAGAATCAACAGTTATTCCTATGACACGCCTGCTCAAATGCAAGAGAGAGAGCATGTGAAACTCCAGGCTCTGGGGCTGGAGACATGGCTCAGCAGTTAAGAGTGCTCTGTAAGGCCCCTGTCCAGTTCCCGGCACACACGTGATAGCTCACGGCTGCCTGAACCCAGTTGTTGAGGATCTTATGCCTTCTTCTGACCTCTGCAGGCTCCTGCATGCATGAGATGCACATGCATGCACATAAAATAAAATAGTGCGCGCGCGCACACACACACACGCACACACACACACACTGAAGCAAATTCACAGACCATGGAGAAAAGCAGCCAGACATAAAAGAGTCCAAACCTGTGTTTGCATCCGTATATTGGAAACCAGACAAAACCCATCTAGAGTGCTGAACTTCAGGATAATGGTCACATATGGGGGTTGGGTAGCATTCCAGGTCTTGATCTGAGCATCAGCTACGTGTGTGAAATGTCATTCTGTAAACAGAGTGTGCATTTGTGATATGGATTTCCACTCCTTCATATGATCACACCCCACTGGGGAACCTAATGTTATGTTGTTGCATATTTATTGGGATTTGTATATTGTCTTTAGTAATTTCAGAAAAATATGCAAACCTGAAACCTTACAGTGCTGTAAAGCGTGGTTGTATCTATCCAAATCAAAATGGACATTTGAAAACTGGTTAATGCATTTAATATAAATAAGTTTTCAAAATCATGCCAGATGGCATGCACTAACAGCACTGACGTTTTGTTTTTTCTCTACATAGGTTATTGTTTTTAATATAATGTCTTTACTTGTTCTTTTAGAATTTCATTCATGCACACAATGTATTTCAATTGCATTCACTTCCTACTCTCAACTCCAGCTCCCCTCAAATTCTCCTACATCCTCTTTGGAACATCACGTCTTTTTCCTACAACAACCTGCTGAATCCAATTTGTGCTGTCCTTATACACATAGTTTTGGAGCCATCTACTGGAGCATGGCCAACCTACCAGCGACCAAACCTCCAAAGAAAACTGACTTTCACTCTGCTAAAAGCCAACGCCTATCAATATCTCCTCAGCTAGCTGTGGGAGTTCACGTGCCCCTCCCCGATCCGTGCTGGACTGTTGACTGGCTGGATCTTGCACAAGCAACCACAGCTGCCACGAGTTCATGTGTGCAATGGTCCTGTCGTGGGCATAAGACACTGTTTAGCCCTGGTTTCCCTTGACTTCTGGCCTTTCAACCTTTCCTCCCCACTCTTCTGAAGCATTTCTTGAGCCCTTGGGGAGGAGGAAAAATATAGAAATCCCACTTACAACTGAACACTCCACAGACACGTGTTCTGCACTTTGACTAGTTGTGAGTCTCTACATTAACAGCTGTCCTCTGTTAAAAACACACACACACACACACACAGCCCCCCCAAAAAAAACAAACCCCCAAAAACAAACAAACAGAAAAAAGCATTGACTCTTTTAGGCCAAAGGTGAACATGGCATCTGACTGTGACTGACTGTACATTGGCCTTTCTTCTTCTGAAGGGATGTTTGTGTTTCTGTTCCCTGGACTACTGTCCAAATCAGTTGTCCATTTTTTTCTAGTAGATGATCACCATTCCAAATGTATTTAAACTATATAAATTAGATCCTAGGAAAGCAAGTCATCATCATACACATTGCAGACATTTTCCAAAATATTTTATTCCTCTAAATGCAACCTGAGTCCATGAAATTTGTTTTTTAATCACAGAATATATCCTCTATTTTTGAAGAATCCGAGCTTCCCTGACTCTGTTTTATCTCTCAGTGCCAGGATTGTGGTCCCTCTATTGGACTAGCAGCAGGAATCCCATCCCTCCTGGCCACAGCCCTGCTGGTGGCCTTGCTGTTTACCTTGATTCAGCGAAGAAGAAGCATCGATGAGCCCATTGAGGTGATGACCGCTTCCCTGGGTCTGAATGTGTAGCTTGAATTATTATCTCAGTGAATTGGCCTCTGTCTGGGCAAAGCATGTCAGAACTCAGAGTCTGTGTTGTTTTTGAGGACAAGGTAGTAAAGGTTTCTGGACTGGACTGTCCTTTGTAGGTAGAGCTGATTTGCACATAACTCTCTGGTCGCTTGAGCAAGTCCCTGGCAATAAGATGACATTTGGAGTGGTAAAAATAGGAATGGAGGGAGATGACTGATGATGTGCAAACATATGTCTGTGCAGTGGGGTGTTATCCATACTGAGGGAGGGAAAGGGCGCAAGTTTCATCATCAGACAATAAGCATGTGAGGGAGGACAAGAGACAAGAAGTGCCCAAGTGTCCATGGAAGGGGTGTGCTAAGACCGTAACCTTGCCCTTTGCTGTGTCTAGGCAGGCATGGCTTACAAGAGAACGCGCATGGGCCCCCTGACATCATACCTGTGATGTCATCCCTGTGTCAGATTTTCTCTGGGGACCACGCATGGCCACCTAGACCCATATCCCACAGTATCACAGTATGGCATCACTGTGCCAAATAGCCTCTGGTTCTAATTTCACTGTCTTCTTATGAACAATAACGGTTGTTTCCACACTGCTAGATACTAACCTGGAGAGGTAGAAAGCCTGGGTTCTAATCCTGGCTCTGAACTGTATGGTTTATGTGAACTCGGAAAGGTGACTCAACATTTCCATGCCTTGGCCAGTTCAACTCTGGGACAGGTGTAGTAGTTTCACAAAACTACCCTCTCGGGCTGGGGTTGTGACTCGTGATACGGTACTCGCCTAGCATGTGCGAGGGTACGGGACCGAGACCCAGCGCCACAAACAACAATAATAAAATCCAGCACATAAACACAAACACTACCTATTTTAAGAGGTGGGAACAATTGAAAGGATGGCATGAGATCATGGCTGATAAATATCATTCCAGCACATGTATAGATGTACTGACAAGCTGTAAACTGGAAACGCATTGAAAACACTGTGGGTGATAGTATCATTATTTATTTAGGAAATAGTTCGTTAACTTTCGGTGCTCTTTAAAATGATCCAGAAGGCTAAAACACGTCAATCACCGAGTCAATTCGATCAGGAATCTCTGGAGCTGGAGAGATGGCTCAGTGATTAAGAGGACTGGTTGCTCTTCTAGAGGAGCCGGGTTTGATTCCCAGCACCCACACGGTAGCTCACAGTCCCCTGTAACTGAAGTTATAAGAGCCGAGGGATCCAACACCCTTTCTGGCTTTCACATGCATGTGGTACACAGGCATAGGTGCAGACAGAACTCAAACACACGAACTGAAAAATAAATAAATAAGTGAATACAAAGACTCATATGATGATAGAATTGTGCCATTGTTCTAAAACACTGTGGGGAGGGGGCTTGGTTTGTTTGTTTGTGGCAGTGGGGACCAGGACAAGTACTCCAGCACTGAGCTCCACTCCAATCCAACGCATACTTTTACTATGTATATAGTTCCACCACGCGTCATTCCCAAAAGATAGAGCCCGAGACCGCCGAGAAGTCGCTTGATACTGTGAACAGTACCAAACCCTGTATGTTCTGTGCGCGCAAAACTATGACAACAATAAATTAGTCATACTGAAAGATTAACATTCTTAATTATACAATGGAATGACTTGAAATAGAACAAGAAATGTGAATGAAGTCTCCTGACCACCCTGTCAACCACCACAGGGCTGGCTGTGTGTGTAGCGTGGATACACTGATCAAGGGCGTGGGATGAAGTAGGCTGGCTCAGGTTTTGTCACGCTATTCAAAATGGCAGCTTAAAACTTTTGGCTTCTGGAATTTCCATTAACAAAAAAAGAGAAAAAAAATCACTACAAGTGAAGCCTTTGGACAGGGGGTACATAATTTTAAACATACGTTAACGTGGAAAGTAGAGTCCAGAGAACCCAATTATCAGCTCATGGCCAATCCTGTTTCATCTCTACTCCTGCTCACTGGCTCCTGGCTCCCCAATGCCAGCCCCAGACTGTTTGTGAATAGTGAAGTTCTTGGATCTGTCTGTCCATTTTGCTCGAGGTGGGCTCTTATCTATATGTTTGTTTGGTGTTAAAGGCTTCTGTCAATTCTCACGTGCCTTCCTGTTTAAAACAAAATGGTGTCACAGCTGAGGACCTTCACCTTTCACTTATTTATTTATTTACAACCATTTCAGGAAATTGAGAGACCCTGTGAAATCTCAGAACTCTATGACAATCCCAAAATATCTGAGGTAAGAACTTATGATTACAATCCCCGCAGGTGACTGAATGAGCAGCAAGCTAAAGATTTTTAAGCCTCTCTTGCACGAAAACGCTGCATGAGACCCCTTGGGAGGGAGGCGACCAAGCAGAGTTAAAGCACACAGGATCAGTGTGCCTTTACTGACCAGGCAGGAGCTGGTTGAGCATTAGGAAATCAGGGGTTGGACTGTAGCTCAGAGGTAAAGACCTAGCACACAGAAGTCGCTGGGTTCTCTGCCCAGCACTGGAAATTAAAACAGTAACAGCAGAAACAGAGAATCAACTTAATATAATTTATTTAATGGGCAAAAGAAACAGATGTATGGCCATCTCAATAGAAGGGGATTTTTAAAAGGTAAGTCATTCGTGATAAGACTTTATTCTTATTTATTTAGTGTCTGTGTGTGTGTGTACAATGTGTGTGCACATACATGTGTTTGAATGTGTGTGCCTAGGGTTGTGTATGGAGGTCGTAGGACAATTTCGGGTGTCAGTCCTTAAATCTCACCTAGTTTAAGAAGAGTCTCCTTGTTTTCCTCTGCGGATGCTGGCCTGTAAGCTTCCAGGGATTCTCCTGTCTCTGCCTCCCATCTTCCTGTAAGAACACTGGGGTTATAGACGCTTGCACTATATGCCTGGTTTTTACATGGGTTCTGGGGATTCAAACTCAGATCCTGACACTTGCATAACAAGCACCATTTCTCTCCAGTGCTTCATATGGACTTTCAAAAGTAAGCTAGAATAGGAACTTAACTTGAAAAGGGATACCTAAGGGAATCACATATACACATATGAATAGATTGCAAGTTAAAGGATGGAAACACTGTGCTAATGATAATCAGCCAGAGGGTTGTGTGGCGTAGAGAAAGCCCTCGAAGGCAATGAGC
>JAMJFZ010000684.1:0-42494 GCA_026225945.1 Cricetomys ansorgei | reverse complement strand
AGAGAAAGGATGAAGGTGCTTGAGAGGTTCCTATGATGCAGGGTTTACAGATAGCTTGTTCATGCTTTTGGTGGGACCATCCAGAATGTATGTTCTCCTAGTATGTATTAACCCAGTGGTTCTACTTGAATCTTATCAGAGAGCTCTGAGTTTGATGTGTTCCTTGCCCTTGGTAAGAGGTATGTGGAATGTCCACAGAAGACACAGAATAATACAAATCTGAGATTGACTTGAGAATTTAGAGAAAGAAAAGAAAAGCAATTATCCTGATGGGTTCTTGTTGTTGGGGGTGAAGTGGGGTGTTGTTAGGCTCGGGAGAGGAGATAGGTTGGGACTGACTTGGAGATACCTCATAATAGCTACCTGGCAATGCCTTAGTTGAAGAACCAAACCCATGGCCTGGTAGGCAAGACAGCAAGTGGGATGTAGTGTTTCTCCTTTAGACACATTCTAGTCACCATACACAGGGTCCTGGACAACCTGTGTCCTAGAGGAAAAATTAGGCAACAATTCTACCTGATCCCATATGGCAGGATACCTAAAGGAACCAGCCTGGATTAATTGTCAAGAAGATTTGAGGTTTTTGGTAGCCTTTCTCATCACCCATCAGACTCAGTGCTTAGACATGTGCAACTGGATTCTCACAGGTACACACAAATGCCTCTGGTTTTGTCCTTTGTCCATTACTGAAGCTTCTGCTATGTGGAAAGGCAATTCTGAGCCTAAGTCCTGATTAACACAAGTTGTTGTCTTTGTTGTGCCTTCTGCCTCTCTTCCTATATATGTGCAGTTTTGTGATACCACCACCTTACTGACTTACTACCCCAGGGACTGCTAAAAGGGCCTTCTTGCCAGGCTGCCTTGACCTGGAAGATTGGTTGTGGCAGGGTCACAAAGTGTCAACACACCCAATTCTGGAGTGGCAACTTTAGTGATCAGTCAGGTAGGTGGAGTCAAGGAGAATACAATAGGTTTTCTGGGCAGACACAAGTTGGGATGTCCTGGTTAGGATACAAGAGGGCTATGTCCAGCCCTTGTTTCCCACGGCCATGTTTTTTGTGTCTGAGGCTACTCTCTTGTGTTGCAGATTGGCATGGATATTCTGGAGAATTCCCTTGGAGGTCTAGGCAGCACCTTCTGGACCTTCCCAGAACCCACAACTGAGTACAATAGCTCAGGGCATTGCAGTTATGGAGCCCCTGTGTCCTAGGTTCTGTGACTGACCCACAATTCCTGAATCTACCAACCATCGTCTTCTCCATTGCACCCCCATCTGGAACCCCCTCACCTACCTGCATGCCCATATAACCTGCTAGGATCCCCTGTGGTGGACTGTATCTAGAGAGCCATCTCTTAGCCCATCCTAGTCAATAGGTTAGCTACTTCTTGGAATCTAGAGGCAGGTGGTTGCTGTTGTATTTTTACACATAAAGGACAGAGGGAGTGGTCTCACAGCATGAATTATTTGGCATTTTGGTCCACTACTGTCATTCGTGGAATGGTTTTTCTGACCCTGCCAGCAGGTATCTGTGTTCTCTGTACAGTGCCAGCACCCTAAGCAGCATCTCTGGTCCTGGCTAGACAGGACTGGCTTGGGTCTCCTTCAGCCTTGTTGGCCCAAATGAGGTGTGGGAAAAAGCAGGGTCCAGGTGATCCTTGACCCTGGAGACTGAGTCCTGCCCCCAGTGCAGGCCAGGTGCCATAGTGTTTTGTCATACTGCAAGCAGGAAGTACAGCCTCCCAGGCCTTGAGGTAGCTGTGTCTGTTGGGATTGTGAGGATCTCTCTTCAAGTGGACTCTGCATCTGACGCTTCATCTGGGTGTAGGCAGGGAAAACTTATCCTGCATGCCACGATTCATAATGTCACCCACAGGCTCCTAAATTTCAGGTGAGGGTCAACAATAGCAAACAGACCTCACTTCTTGGTCCCCCACATACTGCAAGCATATCTTCTAAGCTGTGGGCAGAATGACAGGGCCACATACCCATTGTGTTCCTGTGAGTTTTATCCATTTCACTCCCTCCATTCCATGCTCATTCCCCTTCTCACCTCTCTTTCTGCCACCTGTTCTCTCTTTTTTCTCTTTTTTGCTTTTGTGTTCCCATTCTCAGCTTGTCTGCAAGTACTGTTCAGTGACCCAGAAACTATCAGTGTCACTTCAGAGTTGTCTGGGAAGGACGGTTTTTTTTTTTTTTTTTTTGTAGCGAGAACCTTTGTGGACCCAACCTTATGCACAAGCTCATTTGGGCATAATGTGTGGACTCATCCTTGGATTGCTGTGACTTCTTGTGTCTCAGTCAATTAGACCTAATGTCACAGGACCACTCCTTGGAAGTGGCTGGATTGGCACCACTGAGAACTCAAATCAGGTCCACCCTGAAGGACCTCCATTTTCTGCATCAGAGAGGCTGCCTCAAGGAAATTGTGAAAGAGGAAGAGGTGGAAATCAATGTCAGGAATGTCCTCCAGGAGGCAGGGTATGTGTTGTGTCTTAGGGGCTATCATCCCTATGTAGCTGGGCCTCTGGAGACTCTCAGCTCATGGAAAAAATGGTTCCTGTGGGATACTGCAAAGCATTTCCCAAATGAATATGGTATTATCATATGGTATCCCAGACAGACTTATCTTTCCTGGATGCTCTGGCTATGAATGTATTTATGAGAGCGGGAAATAGAGGGAGAGGTCAAAGGAAAAGAAGAGAGGAGACAGAAAGTAATAGATGGATAGATAGGTAGATAGGTAGATAGATAGATAGATAGATAGATACATACTACATACATACATACATGATAGATAAAGATACAGAGATGGAGAAATAAAGAAATAGAATGAGAGGAAAATCACTTTGAAATTGTAGGTATATTTGACTGAGAACTTGGTGATCAAACCCAGTCTTTCATACGGCAGCTCTTTGGCCTCTCACTCCATTCATTGGTTCTAGTCCAATGGGGAGAACAGATTGAAACAATAATGACTGATTCCTCTAAGGATGCCTTACTTTGGTATGAAGTCAGTGCTAAACCACCAGAACCTGCGTGTCAGAAGCTGCAAGACCTCCTGTTGAGATCAAGTGACTTTGCCTCTAAGGACATGCCTGTACTTCTTCCTAGTGTCAAGGTGATAAATTTTCAAGAGATAACTGCAGACATATTATATCTGAGATCACTCTCAAGGCAGTGGGGTATCGTCTTCTAGATGTATGAGTTGATGGACAAGAGCTGAGACTCAAAATGAGGACCATATTTGATCCTCACTATAAGTAGGACATGTAGAGAAAGAGATAAGCTCAAGACACAAGTATCCACTATAAGTGGTGCTCAGCATAAAAAGGAGCCAAGTGTCCTTAGGTTGGATGGAGGTGGTTTATTGGGCTGTTGAGAGGGAGATGGGTTATTAGCATAGTCTCTAAGATTCTGTGCAAAACAAACATATCCCTAGGAGCACGTGTTAAGGTTGTGGAGTATAGAGCCCAACTACCTGATAGGCCATGGGCTAAGTGGGATAAAATGTCTCTTTTTAGAAATATCCTTTCTGCACAACAGGGTCTTACATGCCTGCCTCTTCAGGTGAATTTGTATGTGGATGCTCCTGGCTTCTCTTGGCTCCTGCTGTGGATAAAGTTTGGCAGCATCCACATAAACCAGATGGCAGGGTTCCTGATGTCATCAGCATTGATCCATGTGCAAGAAGATGAAAGTGTTGGGGTAGCCTTTCTCATGACCCATCTGACTCAGGGTGTCAGAGCTGAGCAACTGGATTATCACAGGTACACACACAGATGCCATTATGCTTTGTCATGTGTTGATCAAGGGAGTCTTCTTTTTGCAATATTGGAAGGCAGTTCTATGCCTAGGACCCAAATGAGGTGGGAGCCCCATCCTGAGGCTTCTGCCACCTTCCCATGTATACACAGCTATGTGACAAGCACTGCCCCACTGCTGTATGTGCCCAGCATTAGCCTTGAAGGGCCTTCTTGTCAGAGAGTCTTGACCTAGAAGCTTGGGTGTGGCCATGGTCAACCAGTGTCATCATACCGAAGTCTGGCCTGGAAGATTTAGTGGTCTCTCTTTGTGTGTGTGGAGTAAAGTAGAATGCAACAGGATTTCTGGGCAGGCCCAAGTCAGACTGTCCTTGCTTGGCCACAAAGAAGTAGATTCCTGTCCCTGGCCCATAACGTCTATATTTGTGTCTGAATTCTCTCTTCCATGCAACAGATTGTCATGGGTTTTTGGAACATTACCTTAGATCTTGGAAGCATTTTCAAACCCTCCTAGCACCCAGGATGGAGGAAAGTGTCCTCAGTGCAGTGCCATTGAGGACCCCATGATCTGTGCTCCATAGGCCTGAGCCTACCAAGCATCCCTAAACCTGTCCCTGCCCTAACCTCCACCTTGTACCCCCTCAACCACCTACAGGCCCCACCCATACAAACTTTCTTGTATCTCCAGTAGATGATTGCGCTTAGAGAACAATCCCAGATGCCTAAAGATGTTGAATATTTTTGTAAGTGTTTCTCAGCCATTTAAGATTCCTCTTTTTTGAATTCTTTGTTTACATATGCACCCCATTTTTAATTGGGTTATTTGTTTTGTTGACATGTAGATTCTTGCATTTTTTTATAGATTTTGGATTTTTAATTCTCTATTGGAAGTGGAATTTGTCAATATCTTCCCATTCTGTAGGCTTCAGATTTGCCCTGCTGCTGACGATGTCATTTTCCATACAGAAGCTTTTTCAGTTTTATGAGGTCCTGTTATCAATCTTTGATCTTTTGTTCCTGAGCCTTTCAGTGTTCTGTTAAAAAAGTTGTCTCCTGTGCCACTGCTCTCAAGGCTATTTCTTACTTTCTCTTCAATCAGTTTCAGTATATCTGGTTTTTATACTGAGATCTTAGATTCATTTGGACTTGAGGTTTTTATTCAGTAATAGATTTGGATCTTTTAGCATTCTTGTACCTCAGCCATGCAATGAGACCAGCACCATTTTGTTAAAGCTGCTTCGTTTTGGTCATTGTATTTTGCTAGCTTCTTTATAAATGATCAGGTATCCATAGGTGTGTGGAAATATATCTGTATCCTTTATTCCGTTTCCATTGGTCATCAAGTCTGTTTTTGTGCCAATACCCTGTAGTTATTATTACTATGGCTCTGTAGTACAGATTAAGATCAGGGACCTTGATACCTCTAGAAATTCTTTCATTTTTCAGGATTTGTTTAGCTATCCTAAGTATTTTTGTTTTTACATATGAAGTAGTGTATTGCCCTTTTAATGTCTTTTAAAGAAGTATATTGGGATTTTGATAGGGATTGCATTGAGTCCTTAGATTACTTTTAGTACAGTGGCCATTTTTACTATGTTAATTTTACCAACTCAGGAGCATGGGATATCTTTCCATCTTTTGAAATCTTCAAATTCCCTCTTCAAGTACATAAAGATTTTGTCATTCAACAAGACTTTCACTTGCTTGGTTAGAGTCGCCAAAGATACCTTATGTTATTTGTATCTATTGTGAAGAGTATTATTTCTCTTATTTCTTTCTGTCTCTATTTGTCATTTGTATATAGGAGGGCTACAGATTTTTTTTAGTTTATCTTGTAGCCAGTCAGTTTCACTGAAGTAGTTTACCAGTTATAGGAGTTTTCTGTGATCCATTTTTTGAGGTCATTTATATATAATATCTCATGTGCAAATAACGATACTTTGACTGTTTCCTTGTGAAATCATATTCCCTTAATTTCCTTCTCTTGTCTCATTCTTCTTGCTAGAACTTTAACTACTGTATTCAATATTTATAAATGGAGGAAGCAGCCTGTTCTTGCTTCTGATTTTAGTGTAATTGCTTTGAGTTTCCCCTCTATTTAATTTGATGTTGTCAGTAGGATTGCTGTTACTTACCTTTACTATTTTTCAGTATGGCCTTTTTATCCTCAATCCCTCCATTAGAATTATTTTGAAGGTTTGTTTGATATTATCACAAGCTTTCTCACATTGTAGTAAGATGATCATGTAGTTTTTTTCTATTAATTTGTTTATGCAGTGGATTACATTGACTCATTTTCTTCAATTGAACCATCCATTCCTCTCTGGGATCAAGGCTATTCAATCATCATGAATAATCTTTTTAATGTGTTCTTGGATGTGCTTTGTGAGTATTTTATTGAGTTCATTTGCATCTATGTTCAAGAGTGAAATGGGCATACAATTCTATTTCTTTTTAAATCTTTGTGTTGTTTGGGTCTTTGCATGACTCCAAAATATCCTGTAACATGCATTTTTGCATTGGTTGGATTTCTGCATTTCTACGTTGGTGATGATGTTTCCAATAAAACTATGACACAAGTCCTGGATGCTAAATTGTACCTCTCACTAGAACCCAAGGCAAGGTTCACTGATAATATAGGATGTAGTCTGTGGATATCTTCTCATGCAAGGTTTTCAACTTTGTATAGAAATGCTGAAGGCCTCTGAGGTATCGAGGACAAGATGAGTTTGACATTGTGTACTAGTTCTCACAAGCTGTAGTTATTTCATAGAATGGGTTCTGGGTGATGAAGTAGGTGTTTTCACTACTATAGCCTCTTTGAACTTCTAATATTTTATGTTTTCTGGGTGCTTCGGTTCACTGTGTGTCATTACCACCAGGGAAGACTGACTGCTTTGTATGTCAAAATTAAATATGGCCAAGACCACAGCTTTCGAGTACTGCACCCTGTACAATTCAGGAATTGCTATTCCACACTGGGGGCATTTCAGCTCTGACTTTGGCCCAGTGTCAATGACATTATACCTCAAAATTCTGTATCCTCATCCACCTAAGAATGGACTTCCATTCAGTTTTCATAATGTGTAAGAAATTAGGATTTGACATTCCATTTTACTAGACAGTATACTCTGATCCTTGAAAATGAGATTTCTGTTCAATCTTCACCCTGAGACAATTTACCAAGATGGGGAAAACATCACATGCATAATTGCCTAAAATAGTGAGGGTTTGCCATCTGGGACTCTTATGGTAAGCAGTTATGCAGAGGTCTCAGTAAGTGGACCTATGTTATACGTAGCGTGTCCGTATGACATTCCAGGTGAAATACTACCCCCAAATCAGAATTGTCATGGTAATGCAAACACTACTTTACTTTGGATTCAAGGAAAATTTGCTTCTTCCCAGGACACCCCAAATGCTCATTCTGCCCAAGGTCTCGTTACTCTGGTGAAAATTGCAGTTTCTTGATGTAAGTGGTGTTCTAGAATTCTTGACCTCATAGAGACAAAAAAGCTTAGCAGGGATGCAATACAGTATTCACACAACAGTCTATCTTTTGGGGTCTTGAGAAAGGGGGAGAGTTGATGGGCTCCATTTCTGACTTCCTAGCAGAAAAACATAGATATCTCAAATTTACACAGCCCCATTCATTGTCCCAAGGGTGCTTTCTCTGCTCTCCCCAGGCAACCCATAACTCATTTATGGAACACTACATGTTCTGCTAATTTTGGCCCAAGCTCATCCAGGTGGGAACATACAGTTCTTCCATTCAATGTTTGCTTTTGCATTTTATTTTTTCATTTTAAGATAATCATATTTTCCACTTCTATTTGTTCTGTTATCTCCAAAACTTCCCACGTACCCCCATTCTTCTATCCACTCTAACAAAAGTTGACATGAATGACATCCTAAAACCAGAGTTGTTAAATCCTAACAATAGGTAGGCAAAATGAAACAGCAGAAGGCCACAGTCCTAAACAAAGATATACAGACAGGAAGAAATATTGTAGTGGAAGAAATAGCCTTCCCTAGATAAAAAAAAATAGTAATTACTCAGTTATCATTTTTGAGAATAGACTATTATTAGAGTAAATCATCCGTTTTTGATCTTAAAACAACACTTGCATTCACTTCATTGTTCATTACTCATTTCTTCTTTTCTCATTATTTCTTTTCACCTAAAGTTAACTCTATAGAGGAGAATATCCACCACTAACTGCACAAGTAAAACCTTCCCAGTTACCTGTCCTTCTTGCCATTCACCACATGTTTTTGTCCTACATAGATGACTATATGTACTTCCCATCATTTATCCTTTTTTCTTTTCTTACTTATGTTCCTTTCTGCCTTTGTTTAGCTTCTTTTTGCTTCTTTCTGTCTTCATTGATTTTTTTTCCTCTTTGCTTTCTTTGTTATTATTTGTTTTAACTGTAATCTCTTAGGATAAGCTATATAATGGACCAATAAATGTGTCAGATAATGTTTAGGCAAGAAACCAGAAGTAATACAAGGTTTGGTGAGCACTGTGCCTTGGACTGTAGATAAGGCATCTGCCAAAGCTAGCTTTAGTAAGCAGACATTTAAGACTTTCTTCTTGGTGAAAATGAGGAGAAGCAGAGATCTCTATGAAGTTACACAATGGAGCTTAAATTCAGTGAATCAGAAGAGTTTCTTGTGTCCACTTACACTGCTTATGTGGCTAATCTAGGAAAATGCTTCTTGGGATAGATGACTCATTTTTTAATCTAGGGTCACTTCACTCCACCTTGGTCTAGATTCCCAGGAGGAATGAAGTGATCACAGTTGAGAAAGCCTTCCAGGCATTTTTTTTCCTCCTTGGTATGTCATGCTTGCCTCCTTGGCAAGCTACTCTCTATTTGCAGGTAGAAGAATGAGTAACATGGGACCTAATATTAATCAGTTAAAGGTGTATGGAAATCCCTTGAAATCCCTTGACACTTAAACATGGCACCATGATCACAGCTGAGGGTCCTATACCATGTACAAACCAGGATTTTGCAATTTCATTCTGGAATGTCTTTGTCTTTGGTTCCAGTGTCAATGATTTTGTTCTTCAGACTTCTCCAGGCTCATCCAGCTAATAATGGAATTCACGTTATCTTTTCAAATGAGTTCTCTCATTGAGGTGGAGCCATTTTACCAGACAATGTCTATATTCCTTGGAAATGAAAATCCTGTACAATCTTCAACCCTAAGTCCATTCCACTTACTCAAAATGGGGATAATATCATTTTCCAGCATTGCCTGAAAAAGTGAGTGGTTTGCCACATAGGAGTCTTTGAATAGGCAGAAAATAGGGAAAATTGTCTCTACTAGGAGGGCACATTAAATGGACCTAGGTTAAAAGAATATGATATTGCAGGTGAAATACTGCCCTCAATCAGAATTGTCTTTGGTGATGCACACACTGCTTTCTTTCCTTTGGATTTCATTTCAGGCCTTGCAATGAGGGTGGTCTGCTTCCTTCAGAACATGGCACTGGTCCCCTATAGTCCTTTGGAATTGGGAGTATTGTGACTCTGGGGACCGGACCACTCCTGAGGCGTGCAGAGGTCTAGATTTCTCATTCTATCAGAGATAGAAACACAGTTCCAGGTGCCCATTGTGGCCATATTTAGCAGGGTTGCATAACAGTAGTCCACCCAGGCGTGCATATATGGCTTTGCAAAGGGGAACGTGCTCGGCCTTTTCTTGTTTTCCTAGCAGAAAAAATGAGAGATCCAAATTTAACACAACCCCAATCACTGTCCAAGCTTCCTTCACTGTTCTCTATACACACTCATAGCACATTTCTTGGCATATACCCCACTATCTACATAATACAACATTCCTAATCATCTGTCCTACTTTCAATTCATCCATTCATCCTCAATTCTTTTTTTCTACATCCATGCCTCCTTATCATGTCCTATTTTTACCTTTATTATGTTATTATTATTTTCATATTTTATATATTTTATATTTTTATTACTTATATTTATATTTTATATATTCATTTATTTTATACATTTATTTTATTTAATAAATAAACATTTTTTGTTACATTTATATTTTATATATTGTTACTATTTTATTATTTTATCTTTATCATTCACTCCTACTTAGATTTATTTCTTCATCTTTCATTTTGTTTTATTCTCTCCCTTCTTCTATATTTCTTTCTCATTTTAAATGTCTTCTTCTATTAGAGAGAGTTGTATGGTTACTCTTAGTCCAACTACCTGTCAGACAATATTTTTGAAAGAAAAACTTCAAATCCATTGTTATTATAAGGAGTTGGGAGTACTGTAGCTTGATTTGCAGACTAGGAATCTTTCACAGGTAAAAGATTTGTATCATCAAAAAGCTGAATTTTGTGTGATTATTCATGGTGAAAATTATAGAACCAGAAACCTTCATATAGTGATCAAAGGATATTACAAATCAATGAAATAGAAAGATTTTGCTTTTTTTGAGGTTTCATTGCTTGTGTGGCTTATGTAGAAAATATGACTCCTGGAATAGTTGAATTCAGTTTAAACTCTGGTGTTACTTAACTCCACTAGGTCAAGTTCCTCAGGATGAATACCAGGATCTAGGATGAGAAATGCGTTGAGCTATAATATTTTCATATCATGTCTTCATTCTTTTTGGTAAGTTGCTCCCTGATTACAGTAGAAGAATGGGTATCATAGGACTTTATTGTAATCCATGGTAGGGCCTGGGACTCAAAAAACTCACAAATTAGCCTAAGATCACACATAATGTGTTCTTCCCCTGATTGTAATGCAAGCCTTGGATTGTTCAGAGGTCAGGGAGAATATTCTGTCTGTTGTAGATGAAGTTCAGCTCCTCTGCGTCTTGCCACCTTAAAGCTTAAAAAAGAAAGATTGTTCTATGGCGGAATCCCCATGCAATCACAACTCTGAGGAGGAGCCCACTGGTTGACACTGATTGTACAATGTTCAGAAGCATGTACTCTCAATAGTATAATTGCCCATCCTTGTGACTGAGTATATAAAATCATTGGCTAATTGTAATCATTGAAAGGGGATAGATGTTATAATTCCCATGAAGTAGTGAGTAAACATACATACTGTGTACTCTCCCTAGAAAGGAAGTCAAGGCTCAAAACGTACAGAAAACCTGGAAAATGGTGTCATGTATATAATTTATTAGGATAGCAAATTTATTAATTGTCCCCTCCTTTTTTAAAAAAAGGAAGAATGGTCGATCTTTGGTGTGTGCCCCCATGCAATCACAACCATCAACAGAACCTCAGAATGATACAGGTGATAATGAATGGATCAGAGAGATAAGTATTTTTTATAGACAGTACAATGGTCTGTTCTTGTGTCTAGCATATTGACTGAAGTAGACTGGCATCTGTGTGAACAGCAGCTTATCAGTCAATTGAATTACTTGGCCTACTCCGGGTGAGAATTCATAGCAGGCCAAAATGCATACAATTCAGTGTTCAGCAGTAAAATAGGTCCTGGATTCTGGTTGTACAAAAGAGGGTGGTTGTGGGGCAGAATGTCTAGAAGGAACCAATAGTGTTGTCTTTTTCTCTGGTCATTCCCAAAGATATCAATAGTGAGGAAGCAGCTTTTGCAGTTTATTCCTTAGATTTTCAAAGACTTTGGGGTTGTTGCATTTGAAAAGCCTTTTCCCAAGGTAAAATGGCAATTTTCCAGGAATCCACAAATAAGTATTTGTTCTTGGTACCTGTGCTAGTGAATCAATAGAAGCGTGGATGTTTGTCAGCATTTATGCCATCTTAGGTATCTCGTGTGTGTGTGTGTGTGTGTGTGTGTGTGTGTGTGTGTGTGTGTGTGTATCTCAGTTTTCGTGTGCTTGTTCAGGAAGAGATATTTGTAACCCTATTACCTCAACTGCTTTGCATCTTTCCAGTGGGTTTTGCTTCTCCGAGTCAAAAGAGCATGTTAAAGAGAACATGTGTCCTTTTAAGTGGAAAGTATCTGAAGGCAGAACACAGATTGGTGTTCATCTCCAGGTTAGTGATATGAAAGCACAAATATCTGAAATATGTCTAAGAATCTATGAATCTAGTAGCCTGGGAATGTAATACCTTCATTCATTTGAGTTATTTACAGGGTCCATTTTTACCTAAATTATTGGTAAGAGAAGTAAAAAGGAGTTAGAACTCAAAGATAGACTTGTGATTTTGGAAAACATAAATAAGTTTATAGTGAAGTGTCATGAGTGAGTGGTAACTGTGTGACACTAGAAAGTTTACTAACTTGTTACTGTGTATGAGATCACAATGGTTTTCCTCATAACACCAATGAGATTCTCATTATCCCCTGTCAAAGAGCCAACAGGAATGTAGAAGCTTAGATGCTGTTGCTCTTGGTTTTGTTTTTGTTTTGTTTAACTCAACATCAGTATCTGCTACTACTGCTACCTATCATTTCAGCATATATTGGATTAAATAAAGCCATTGCTCAAGTCTTGAAAGCTTGATTTCACATCTGACATTAGAAGTAAAGGTAGTAATGCCAGCTGGCACAGGTTACAGTTGTGAATAAGTTGATAACAGAATTTTGGTGTAGAATTCTTGTTTCCTATGAATGGTCACTACGTAATGGAACCTTTGGTCTTCAGAAGTGTCCACAATTGGTAAGTTCTCCACTGGGTATGTCTTCACCAGATTTTGAACTCATTTCTTAGACTAAGCCTTGGTTGATGAGGTAGATGTTTTTCTCTAATGTGGCATCTTCTTAGCATTTTTGTTTGTTTATTGTATTCTTCTTTCATACAATAATACATCATGAAATCAGTTTTTTTTCTTTCTACCTATCCATGCCCTCTTCCCTCACAGATGCACTGGTCTTCTATTTCCCATTAGAAAAGAACAGGTCTCACAGGATATCAACAGAATACAGTATAAAGGTATACAATAAGACTAGGCACAAACATCCAAATCAAGGTTGGATGAGTCAAACCAGTAGGAATCAAAATATCTCAAGTGTAGGTAAAAGAATCAGAGACACCGAAACACCGTAATTAAATTGTGACTGTGAGATCATAAAAGTTTCCTGATGACCCCAGAAAAATTCTTATGATTCCCTCTCATGCAACCAACAGGCAGCGAGCAATTGAGATGCTGTAGGTTTGTAGTTTTTGTTGTTTAGTTTGTATATTTTTTACTCAAGTATATTTTATATTCCTCTAAAATTGTCGAAGTTTATTTTTAGTTATGTTTAAAATAATTTTGCACACTGTTGGGTGTGGGGCAGCCTAGGTCTTGGTGTTTTTGTAGTGTCTGCAAGTGTTGGATTTATGTGGGGGATGTTTATTTGGTCATACTCTGCATGTGCAATCAGTAGAACACCTGAGGAATTCTATATCAATAAAAAAGACCTGGCGCAGTAACAGTCTAGTTTCCTCTCTCTTCAGCATGGTGCTTGCCATGACAGTGGTTCCCCTCAGCTAAAGTCTGGCAGGGAATTCATCTATCATTATGCCACTGTGTTGTCCTAGGTGAACTCACATATCAACATACCGCTACACTCTATATTTCACTATATGTTGGTTCTTATGTCTTTGGGGATTGAAGGTCTTGAGACACTGTTGATCACTGCAGTCTTCTGTAACATGAACAATGTAAATATGTGATACAATTTTGATGATTTGACACTGACTACCCTACACCTGCATCATCAGAATTAGAAGAAAAATGTGATTGAATGAAGGATAGAGCATCTTAATGTGGACATCATGATATCATCATCAATAGAAAATATATCATATATATCTTGATATATATATATATATCATCATAATTAGAAAAAAATGGCATAATAATTGTGATGCAGTGAGATAAAAAATGTTAATACACATCACAATTTGGAGATGACATCATAAATGGGAAGAAGTTTACATAATATTATGGGATGGTATGACACTATCAATTCAAGTATGTGATATATCAGAATTGGAAGGCAATGATTGGAGAATTGAAAGAATATGATATCATAATTTGTGTTATATGACATCACCAGTGTTAACAAATGAAATCTTTTGAAAAGAAACCGACAGCATAGTAACAATGTGATGTCATCCATGTGAATGTGTGATATCATAATGAAAAGAAATTGACATCATAATTAGAGGGATGTGTAAACATCTATGTAAGAATATGTAATAATGTTTGGATGAAATGGACACCATAATCGTGATGACATGAGGTCGACGATGTAAATATATGGCACCATAATAAGAAATGCATGAAAGCGTGGTTGGACAGAAGAGACATCATAATTTGGATGATGTGAAAAAATTAATGCCAGAAAAGGTCATCATAATTGGAACAAATTATCTGATCATTGTAAGACTGATATCATAATGTGGATTTCATGGCATCATGAATGTAAACATTTGTCATCACAATTGTAAGAAAATGACATCACAACTGTGATGTGACTTCAACACTATCAAAATAAGGAAGATATTTCTGCAAAAATGGAAGGAAATTACACCATCAATTACACCTTGAGGATGTGACATATTCTCATAATTGGAAGGAAATGATGTGATAATTGCAAAGGAATGACTTCTTTATGTGGATTCTGTGACATCAGCATTGTAATAAGAAAGGTATGGCATTATATTTGGTAGAAACTTTCATCATAATCATGATGGTGTCAGATC
The DNA here is from genome assembly GCA_026225945.1 of Cricetomys ansorgei. Classification (NCBI taxonomy): domain Eukaryota; kingdom Metazoa; phylum Chordata; class Mammalia; order Rodentia; family Nesomyidae; genus Cricetomys; species Cricetomys ansorgei. Next base: position 28,052 of record JAMJFZ010000684.1, on the reverse strand, counting down.
AACATTTTAACTATATGCTCTCATACTCAGAATTGCTGAGGTCCAGCCTTGGTGAGGGCAGAGCTTAAAGTGGATGGATGAAAGAGTGGTGAGGGAAGAATCAGATGCAGGACACCATTCAGTTTTGTTTTATAAGAGACTGACAGAGAAAAAGCACATCTCAGTATGGCTTGACCTATTCTGAAATTTTGTGACTCTCAAAGGCTTTATTTATGCACAAAATCATTTCCTTTAAGACTTTGATCAGTGATTACATACCCTCTGGAAGTCATTTTTGTAAAGTCTTCCTTGATTACATGAGTATATTAAAATCAACAAAGCATGCAAATAGCAAATTTTGTCAAAACTAAAAGCTAACATTATGATAAAAATCAGTTTTCTTTTTAACTCAACATCTTTCTCCTTAAAATTGATGTCATAAAGCCTTGTGGTTAAAGAAATACTAGAGAGGATGATGCTATTTGCGTTTGACTCTGTTTAAGTTGAACATGGAGTTAATGGATTATAATGCCTGTTAAATCAAACATTTTTTTAACAAAAGTCACTTTTAACCCTTGTTAAATTCTTTCCTTTCTCTGTTCTGTTTAACATAAGACCACCATCCGTTCCTTTGATTCTTAAAAAACGAAAGCCATCTGCTGTTTGTCTTGTCATACTATAAGAAAAGTCCTGATTTGACATGTTTGGTCAGGAGGACAGGCAGTTCATTGAGCTGAAATGTCCTTTTCTGTGACTCTGTCATGAACTTTTGTTTCAATAAAATCCCTATCTTTATTTCAGTCCTGTAAAGGTTAAAAAGACAATAGGATTTCTAGAACTGCTTACTTTATTTTCAGGAACATACCAAGGCTTATCATTAAGTACATGATCTCTATCACTGCAAATATTAATTCTTTATTTCTGAAGCTGGACATGAAAAACCTGATGATTTCTCTAGTTTGTTTCTCTTCTTAATAATTCCTCTTCCACCTCCTGTCTTATGCTTGCTAATATCATTTATTAATAATCTAAATGTATATCTCAGTCCTAGACTCTATGGAAGACTCAAATTTCTGCATATTTGTATTTCCCTACGTCCTGCCATTAGTTCCATTTTTATTAACACCAGCATTTGTTACATTATTCCATCTCTATCTTTCGATGAGTGGCCTTTGACAGTAAAGAATATCAGAGGAAGTTGCTAGGGAATTTCTACCAAGGGCAGTGAAGTGTCAGTCAAGGTCATCCTAGCACTGGAACTCTGTGAAACAGAGCGCTCACTACACCTGGCATCATCAAAGAAGTATACAACAGCATAACTGAAAGGCACTGACATCATGAGTGGGTTGCTGTGATGCAATAAATGTCAGGATTTGTCATCATAATTGAAATTAAATCACCCGATGATTGGAAGTATATGACATCATAATGTGTATTATGTGACATCATCATTAATGTAAATATATGCCATCATAATTAAAAGAAATGACATCATAATTGTGATGATGTGACATCAATGATCATGATATCCTAGTAAGAAGGTTATCACAGCATGAATGGACGGAACTGACATGATAGTGATGTGTAACCATATACCTGAGGATGTGACATCATAATTGAAAGGAAATATGATAATTGGAAGGATGTGACTTAATTTGGATCATGTACCATCGACAATGTTCCTCATAATCAGAAGAAACTGACCTCATAAATGATACTGTGACATAAACAATGTAAATATATGACATCTTATTTGAAAATAACTGACATCAACATAGGTTTATGAGAGATTATCAGTGTTGATAAATGACATCACAATTTGAAGAAACTGACATCAGATGATATGTTAATAATGCAAATATAAGACATCATAAGCACATGACAAAATAATGGGATGAAACTTACATCATAATTGAGATGGCATAACAACATCAATATAAGTATGTAACATCACAATTGCAAGAAAAGAACATGATCATACGAAGGATTTCACATCATATGCGAATTATGCGGCATCAATGTATATATATATATATATATATGACATCACACGAAGGGACATGCTATATTTGTAAGGTACTGACATCATAATTAAGGTGATTTGATATCATCAGTGTAAATAAACATCATAATTCAAAGAAGCAGACATAATTGTGATGATGTGACATCAAAATTGTAAATATATGACATACCTATTAAGGATATGGAATGAACTGACATCATAATTGAGATGATGTGCCACATTCAATGTAAGGATGTGAGAGCATAATGGGATAATATGACACTATTAAATTATGTATGTGATATCATAGTTAGAAAGAAATAATGTGATAATTGGAGAGACATGCCAACATAATTTGTATTATGTGACACCATCATAATATGATGTGCAATAAATAAAGTAAATATATGACAACATAATGAGAATGGTATAACATTATATTTGGAAGTAACTGACAGCTTAATTGGGATATTATACCACCCTATCAATGTAAGAATGTGACATCATAATTGGAAAGAAGTCACCTGATAACTAGAAGACATGGCATCATAATGTGGATTATGTAACATCATCAGAGCAAATATATCTCATCATAAATGAAAGGAACTGACATAATTGCAAATTTGTAATATAAAAAAGGTAAATATAAAATAATAATCAAAAGGATGTCAGCATATTTGCAAGGAAATTATCCCATAATTGATATGTATTCCACCATCAATGTAATTATTGACATCATAATTAGAAGAAAGTGACAAAAATATGGCACAAATAATCTATATATGTCTGATCATAAGAATGTCATTGAATTTTGAAGGTACTGACAGAATTGGAACTATATGGAATTATCAGTGTCAATATATGACCTCATAATTTGAAGAAACTGTCATCACAATCATGATGATGTGACATGAACTACGTAACTATGTGTCATCAAAAATTGAGACATGGCATAATAGGAAGGACTGGCATCATAATTATGATGATGTGACATCAATGATATAAATAGATGACACCAAAATAGGAAAGTGAAAGCATAATTGGAAGAAGTGAGCATCATAAGTGTGTTATTACTTCAACAGTATAAATATATGACCTCAGATGATGAAGACTGTGAAAGCATAATCAGCATATGACATCAACAATGTAAATTTATGACACATAATAAGAAAGAGGGAACTTTCATCATAATTCTGATGACATGACACTATCAATGTTGATCTGAGACATCACAATTTGAAGAATATGACATGATAATTGGAGGATAGGACAACATAATGCAGATTATGTTACATCGTCAATGACATTAAAAGATATCACAATTGATAGAAACTGACAACAATTTTGACATGAATGTTGTAAATATATGACATCATAATTGGAAGATATTGACATCATAATTGGGATGATGTGACAACAGCCATGTAAATATAAGTCATCATAATATGAGGTGTATGACAAAATTATAAGGAAACAACATCATTGTAATCACAAACATCAACAATGTATATGTAATCATCTAATATGAATGATTTGACAGAAAAATTTGGAAGAACACACATCATAATATGAATGTTTTGTCACCATCAATATGACATGGTGACATCACAATTGGAAGGAAATGATGTGATATTGTAAGGATAAAGTATCTTAATATAGATTATAATAGTATAATCAGTGTACACATGTCATCATAATTGGATGAAACTGACATCTTAATCATGATATGACATCAACCATGTAAATATAGGACACCTTACTAGAAGAAATCACTTCAAAGTCAATATGATGTTATGCAAACAATATAAATATATGGTATAATGAGAAATGAGCATAATATAATGAGCATAATATGAAGAAACTGACAACCTGATTTTGTGACACAATCATTGCAAGTATGTGACATTTCAATTGCTAGGAAATGATGTGATAATTGGAGGATATGAAATGATAATTGGAATTATGTGTCATCTGCAGAGTAATTATATGACACCATAATTGGAAGTAACTGACATCACAATAGTGATGTTTACATCAACAATGTAAATATATGACATCCCAATAAGGATGTAACATCAAATTTGGAAGGCATTTACATCAAATTAGCATGATGTGACATCTTCAATATCAATATGTGACAACATAATTGGAATAAACTGATATCATAATTAAGATGATGTGATGTCAACAATGTAAATATATGACATTATAATAAAATATATGACAGCATAACTGGAAAGAACTACCATCATTATTGAGATGTGACACCATCATTCTTAAGGATGTTCGACCACAATTGGAAGGAAAATGATGTGATAATTGGCAGAGTAATATGGATTATGTACCATCATCTCTGTCAATATATGACACCATAATTGAAAGAAACCAACATCTTAATTGTAGTGATATCATCAATGTAAGCATATGAAATAATAAAAAAAGGGTATGGCAGCATAATTGGAAGGAACTGAGTTCATAATTGGGAGGATGTGACATTATTAAGGTAAGTGTGTTATGTCACAATTGGAATTAAATGATGTGATATTTAGAAAGATATGACAACATAATTTGGGTTATGTGACATCATCTATGTCAGTATGTAATATAATGTGAAGAAACTACCATCATAATTGTGATAATGTGACATCAACAGTGAAAATATATAATAACATAACGAACAGAAAGTTACATACATGGGGTGATGTGATAAAATCCTATCAATGAAAATATAGGCCATTGTAAAGGGAAGAAAATGTATGACATAATAACATGAAGTATGTAACAGCATAATTTGAAATAACTGGCATTATTATTGTGGCGATGTAATACCATCAACCTAAATATCTGACAAAACTGAGAGGAAAAGATGTGCTTACTAGAAGGATTTGACATTATAATCAGGATTATGTGGCAAAATAGTGTAAATAAATGACAGCATAATTTACAGAAAACAACCACAAAATCATGATGATGTGACAGCGAGGTAAATAAGTGACATCATATTATGACAGGTAACTTGAATATTGGAAGGACATTACAGCATAGTTGAGAAATGTGATATCATCAATGTACATATAGGACAGCAAAATTGAAAAAAAACTGACATCATAATTGTTTTTGATGTGACATCAACAATGTAAATATATGACATCATAACAAGAAGTATATGACAGGATATTTGGAAGGACATCATAATCGTGAAGATATGATACCTTCAACATTATTTGTGACCACACAATTGAAAGGGAGCATAGGAAGCATGTGACATATCACAATACGAAGCATGTGACACCATAATAGGGATTATGTGGTACTATCAATAGAAATTTATGTCTTCATAAGTGGAACAAAATAACACCAAAACCTTGTGGATGTGAAACCAATAATATGAATATATGACATCATAATAGGAATGACATGACAACATACTTGGAAGGGCATAAAATCATAATTTGCATGATGTGACATCAAAATATCAATATGGTATCAAAGTGGGAAGAAAATTATATCATTATTATGATGATGTAACAGCCACAATGTAATGTGTAAATGTATGAGATCATCAAAAGAAGGATGTGATATCAGTTTTGGTTGGCCAATTACAGGGATGTGATGGTACAAATGCCAGGAACAGATGTCATAATTGATATTAAGTAAAAATATCAATGTAAAATATGATATCCTAATCAAAATAAACTGATATCATAAATAAGTTGATGTGACACCATCAATGCCAATGTATGACATCATAGCTGGAAGGAACACACATCCCTTGAATGTGTATGTGTCAAATGTTAGCCTAGGAGAGCCTTCTTGTCCGGAATCCTTTACCTAAATGCTTGGTTGTGGCCATGGTCACTCAGTGTCATGACACTGTCGTGGCAGCTTTAGTGATCACCTTGGTGTGTGGAGTAGAGTAGACTGCAACAGGATTTCTGGGCAGGTCCAAGTCAGAATGTCCTTGCTTGGTCACAAAGTGACAGATTCCAGTCCCTGGCCCAAAAGTCTATTTTTGTTTCTGAGTCCCCTCTGCTGTGTTACAGATTGTCATGTGTTTCTGGAGCATTCCTTTGGAATGAGGAAGCATTTTCTAAACCTCCTAGCACACAGAATGGAGGAAAGTGTCTCATTGCAGTGTCATTGAGGACCCCATGGTCTATGCTCCACAATTCCTGAGCCTAACAAGCATCCCTAACCCTTTCCTTATTCTAACCTCTACCTTGCACCCCTTCAACCACCTACAAGCCACACCCACACAAACAGTAGCTGATTGTCCCTAGAGAGCAATCCCAGATGCGTAAAGATTTTGAGCATTTCTTTAAGTGTTTCTCAGCCACTTGAGATTCCTCTTTTGTGAATTCTTTGTTTAGATATGCACCCCATTTTTAATTGGGTTATTTGTTTTGTTGGCATGTAGATTCTTGCATTTTTTATTTATTTTGTGTGTTAACTCTCTATTGGAAATGGAGTTGGTCAATATCTTCCCATTCTTTAGACTTTTGTTTTTCCCTGTTGACAATGTCATTTTCCTTACAGAAGCTTTTCAGTTTCATGAGGTTCTCTTATCAATCTTTGATCTTTGTTCCTGGCCTTTCAGTGTTCTGTTAAAAAAGTTGTCTCCTGTGCCACTGCTCTCAAGGCTATTGCTTACTTTCTCTTCAATCAGTTTCAGTATATCTGGTTTTATACTGAGATCTTAGATTAATTTGGACTTGAGGTTTGTACTCAGTAATAGATATGGATCTATTTGCATTCCTCTATCTCAGACATCCAATTAGACAAACACCATTTGTTAAAGCTGCTTCCTTTTTGTCGTTGTATTTTTCTAGCTTCTTTATAAAGGATCTGTTATCCATCGGTGTGTGGATATATATCTGTATCCGTTATTCCGTTCCATTGGTCATCATGTCTGTTTTTGTGCCAATACCATATAGTTTTTATTACTATGGCTCTGTAGTACAGATTAACATCAGGAATCTTGATACCTCTAGAAGTTCTTTTATTTTTCAGGATTTTTTAGGTATCCAAAGTTATTTATTTCTACATATGAAGTAGTGTATTGCCCTTTTAATGTCTCTAAAGAAGTATATTGGGATTTTTATAGGGATTGCATTGAGTCCTTAGATTATTTTTAGTACAGTGGCCTTTTTTACTCTGTTAATCTTAGCAACTCAGGAGCATGTGATTTCTTTCCATTTTTTGAGGTCTTCAAATTCCCTCTTCAAGTACATAAAGATTTTGTCATTCAAGCCTTTCACTTGCTTGGTTAGAGTTGCCAAAGATACCTTATGTTATTTGTATCTATTGTGAAGAGTATTATTTCTCTTATTTCTTTCTCTCTCTATTTGTCATTTGTATATAGGAGGGCTACAGATTTTTTTTAGTTTATCTTGTAGCCAGCCATTTCTCTGAAGTTGTTTACCAGCTATAGGAGTACCCTGATCCAGTTTTTGAGGTCATTTATATATGATATCTCATCTGCAAATAAGGATACTTTGACTATTTCCTTGTGAATTCATATGCCCTTAATCACCTTCTCTTGTCTCATTGTTCTTGCTAGTACTTTAAGTACTGTATTCAATATTTATAAATGGAGGGAACAGCCTGATCTTCCTTCTGATTTTAGTGAAATTGCTTTGAATTTTCCTCTATTTAATTTGATGTTGTCAGTAGGACTGCTGTTACTTGGCTTTATTATGTCTTGGTATGGCCTTTTATCCTCAATCTCTCCGTGAGGTTTATTTTGAAGGGTTGTTTGATATTATCAAAAGCTTTTTCACATTGTAGTGAGATGATCATGTAGTTTTTTTCTATTAATTTGTTTATGCAGTGGATTACATTGACTTATTTTCTTATATTGAACGATCCCTTCTTCTCTGGAATCAAGGCTATTCAATCATGGTGAATAAGTTTTTTAATGTGTTCTTGGATGTGCTTTGTGAGTATTTTATTGAGTTCATTTGCATCTATGTTCAAGAGTGAAATGGGCATATAATTCTAATTCTTTTTGAATCTTTGTGATGTTTGGGTCTCTGCATGACTCCAAAATATCCTGTAACATCTATTATTTCTGCATTTTTGCATTGGTGAATTTCTGCATTTCTACGTTGGTGACGATGTTTCCAATAAAACTGTGACACAAACCTGGATGCTAAATTGTACCTCTAACTAGAACCCAAGGCAAGGTTAACTGGTAACATAGGCTGTAGTCTGTGGATATCTTCTCATGCAAGGTTTTCAACTTTGTATAGACAGCTGAAGGCCTCTGAGGTATCGAGGACAAGATGAGTTTGACATTGTGTACTAGTTCTCACAAGCTTTAGTTATTTCATAGAATGGTTTCTGGGGGATGAAGTAGGTGTTTTCACTACTATAGCCTCTTTGAACTTCTAATATTTATGTTTTCTGGGTGCCTGGGTTCACTGTGTCATTACCACCAGGGAAGACTGACTGCTTTGTATGGCAAAATTAAATAGGGCCAACACCACAGCTTCGAGTACTGCACCCTGTACAATTCAGGAGTTGCTATTCCACACTGGGGAATCTCAGCTCTGACTTTGGCCCAGTGTCAATGACATTATACCTCAGAATTCTGTATCCTCATCCACCTAAGAATGGATTTCCATTCAGTTTTCATAATGTGTAAGAAATTAGGATTGACATGCCATTCTACTAGACAGTATATCGGATCCTTGAAAATGAGATTCTGTTCAATCTTCATCCCTAACACCATTTACCAAGATGGGAAAAACATCACTTGCCAGAATTGCCTAAAATAGTGAGTGGTTTGCCATCTGGGACTCTTATGTTAAGCAGTTATGCAGAGGTCCCAGTAAGTGGATCTATGTTATAAGCAACATGTCTTATGACATTCCAGGTGAAATACTACCCCAAATCAGAATTGTCATGGTAATGCAAACACTACTTTACTTTGGATCCTAGGGAAGTTTGCTTCCTCCAGGACACCCCACCTGCTCATTCTGCCCGAGGTCTGGTTATCCTGGTGAAAAGTGCAGTTTCTTGAGGTAAGTGGTGTTCTAGATTTCTTGACCTCATAGAGACAAAAAGACTTAGCAGGGATGCAAAACAGTATTCATACAACAGTCTAACTTTTGTGGTTTCAGAAAAGGGGAGAGTTAATGGGCTCCATTCCTGACTTCCTAGCAGAAAACATGGATATCTCAAATTCACACAGCCCCATTCATTGTCGCAAGGTGCTTTCTCTGCTCTCCACAGGCACCCATAACTCATTTGTGGAACACTGCATGTTCTGCTAATTTTGGCACAAGCTCATCCAGGTGGGAATATACAGTTCTTCCCTTCAATGTTTGCTTTTGCTTTTATTTTTTTACTTTAAGATAATCATATTTTCCACTTCTATTTGTTCTCCCCAAAACTTCCCACATACCCTGATTCTTCTATCCACTCTAAGAAAAGTTGACATGAATGACAGCCTAAACCGGAGTTGGAAAATCCTAACAATAGATAGGCAAAATGAAACAGCAGAAGACCACAGTCTTAAACAAAGATCTACAGAAATGAAGAAATGTTGGAGTGGAAGAAATATCATTCCCTAGGTAAGAAAAATAGTAGTTACTCTATATCATTTTTGAGAATATACTATTATTAGAGTAAACTACCTTTTTTTGATCTTAACACAACACTTGAATTCACTTCATAGCTCATTCATTTCTTCTTTTCTCATTATTTCTTTTCACCTAAGGTTAACTCTATAGAGGAGAATATCCACCACTAACTACATAATAAAACCTTCCCAATTACCTGTCCTTCTTGCCATTCACCCTGTTTTCTTTCCTACATAGATGACTATCTACTTCTGATCATTTATCCTTTGTTCTTTTCTTACTCATGTTCCTTTCTGCCTCTGTTTAGTTTCTTTATGCTTCTTTCTTTCTTTGTTCCTTTCTTTCCTCTTTGCTTTCCTTGGTTTTATTTGTTTTAAATGTCGTCTCTTAGGATAGCTGTATCATGGACCAATTACGTGTCAGATAATGTTTAGGCAAGAAACCAGAACTAACACAAGGTATTGTGAGCACTTTGTTTTGGTCTGTTGATTAGGCATCTGCCACAGCTAGCTTTAGTAAGCAGACATTTAAGACTTTCTTCATGGTGAAAATGAGGAGAAGCAGAGATCTCTGTGAAGGTTTACAATGGAGCTTAAATTTAGTGAATCAGAAGAGTTTCTTGTGTCCACTTACACTGCTTATGTGGCTTATCTAGGAAAAATGCTTCTTAGGCTAGCTGACCCATTATTAATCTGGGGTCACTTCACTCCACCTTGGTCCAGATTCCCAGGAGGAATGAAGTGATCACAGTTGAGAAAGCCTTCAGGAGTTTTTTTCCTCATTGGTATGTCATGCTTACCTCCTTGCCAAGCTACTCCCTATTTGCAGGTAGAAGAATGAGTAGCATGGGACCTAATATTAATCAGTTAAAGGTGTATGGAAATCCCTTGAAATCCCTTGACAAAATGGGTCCAAGATGACAGCTGAGGGGCCTATACCATGTACAAATCAGGATTTTGCCATTTCATTCTGGGATGACTTTGTCTTTGGTTCCAGTGTCAATGATTTTTTCTTCAGACTTCTTTAGGCTCATCCAGCTAATAATGGAATTCAAGTTATCTTTTCAAATGTGTTCTCTCATTGAGGTGGAGCCATTTTACCAGACAGTGTCTATATTCCTTGGAAATGAGAATCCTGTACAATCTTCAAACCTAAGTCCATTCCACTTACTCAACATGGGAATAATATCATTTTCCAGCATTGCCTGAAAAAGTGAGTCGGTTGCCATATAGGAGTCTTTGAATAGGCAGAAAATTGGGAAAATTGTCTCTACAGAGGGCACATTTAATGGACCTAGGTTAAAAGCATATGATGTTGTAGGTGAAATACTGCCTTGAATCAGAATTGTCTTTGGTGATATATACACTGCTTTCTTTCCTTTGGATTTCTTTTCAGGCCTTGCAGTGAGGGTGGTCTCCTTCCTTCAGAACATGTCACTGGTCCCTTATAGCCTTTGGAATTTGAAGTATTGTGACTCTGGTGACCAGTGCAATCTCCTTAGGCATTCAGAGGTCTAGATTTCTTGTTTTATCAGAGATAAAAACACAGTTCCAGGTGCCCATTGTGGCCATATTTAGCAGGGATGCATAACAGTAATCACCTGTAAGTGCATATGTGGCTTTGCAAAGAGGAACTTACTAAGCCCTTTCTTGTTTTCCTAGCAGAAAAAACGAGAGACCCAAATTTAACACAACCCCAATCCCTGTCACAAGCTACCTTCTCTGTTCTGTATACACACTCATAGCACATTTCTTGGCATATACCCCACTATCTACATAATGCAACATTCCTAATCATCTGTCCTACTTTCAACTCATCCATTCATCTTCAATTCTTTTTTTCTACATCAATGCCTCCTTATCATGTCCTATTTTTACCTTTATTATTTTATTATTATTTTCATATTTTATATATTTTATATTTTTATTACTTATATTTATATTTTATATATTCATTTATTTTATACATTTATTTATTTAATAAATAAACATTATTTGTTACGTTTATATTTTATATATTGTTATTATTTTATTATTTTATCTTTATCATTCACTCCTAATTAGATTTTTTTCTTCGTCTTTCATTTTGTTTTATTCTTCTCTTCTTATTTTTTTTTTTCATTTTAAATGTCTTCCATTAGAAGAGCTGTATGGTTACTCTTAGTCCAACTACATGCCAGACAATATTTTTGAAAGAAAAACTTCAAATCCATTATTATTATAAGAAGTTGGGAGTACTGTAGCTAAAAATTTGTATCATCAAAAAGCAGAATGTTGTGTGATTATTCATGGTAAAAATTATACTACTGGAACCCTTCATATAGTGATCAAAGGATATTACAAATAAACTAAATAGAAAGAGGTTTCTTTTTTTCAGGTTTCATTGTTTGTGTGGCTTGTGTTTCAATACAATCCCTATCTTTATTGCAGTCTTGTAAAGGTTAAAATGGCATTAGTACTCCTAGAACTGTTTACTTTATTGTTAGGAACATACCAAGCTTATCATTAAGTACATGATCTCTCTCGCTGCCCATATTGATTCTTTATTTCTGAAGCTGGACATGAAAACCTGATGATCAGATACAGCTCATCAGCTTCTAGAATTTCTCTAGTTTGTTTCTTCTTTAATAATTCTTCTTCCACCTCCTGTCTTATGCTTACTAATTTCATTTACTTATAATCTAAATGTATGTCTCAGTCCTAGAATCTAAGGAAGACTCAAATTTCTGCATATTTGTATTTCCCAAGGTACTGCCATTAGTTTCATTTTTATTAACACCAGCATTTGTTACATCATTCCAACTCTATATTTCAGTGAGTTGCCTTTGACAGTAAAGAATATAAGTGAAAGGTGTTAGTGATTTCTGTCAAGGAAAGTGAAGGGTCATTCAGGGTCATCCTAGCACTGGAACTTTGTGAAACAGAGCCCTCACTACACTTGGCATCACCACAGAAGGATACAACAGCATAATTGAATGGAAATGACATCATGAGTGTGTTGCTGTGATACAATCAATGTCAGGATTTGTCATCATAATTGGAATGAAATCACTTGATGATTGGAAGTTTATGCCATCACAATGTGTATTATGTAACATCATCATTAATGTAAGTATATGCCATCATAATTAGAAAAAATGACATCATAATTGTGATGATGTGACATCAACAATGTAAATACATGATATCCTAGTAAGAAGCATGAATAGAAGTAACTGACATCATAGTAGGGGTGATGTGTAACAGTAAACTAGAAGAAGTGACATCATAATTGAAAGGAAATATGAAAATTGGAAGTATATGTCTTAATTTGGGGTATGTGCCATCAGCAATGTTCATCATAATCAAAAGAAACTAATATCATAAATGATACTGTGACATAAACAATGTAAATATATGACATATTTGAAAATAACTGTCCTCAAAATCAGGTTTATGGGAGATTATCAGTGTCAATAAATGACATCACAATTTGAAGAAACTGACATCTGATGATATGTTAATAATGTAAATATATGATATCATAAGCACATGAGAAAATAATTGGATGAAACTGACATCATAATTGAGATGGCATAATAGCATCAATATAAGTATGTAACATCACAATTGCAAGAGAAGTACATGATCATAAGGAGAATTTTACATCATATGCGAATTATGTGGCATGAATGTAAATATATGACATCACAAGAAGAACATGCTATATTTGTAAGGTATTGACATCATAATTAAGGTGATTTGATATTATCAGTGTAAATATACATCATTATAATTCAAATAAGCAGACATAATTGAGATGATGTGCCAAAATTAATGTAAGGATGTGAGAGCATAATCGAGATAATAAGACACTAGTAAATTATATATGTTATATCATAGAAAGAAATAATGTGATAATTGGAGAGACATGCCAACATAATTAGTATTATGTGACACCATCATAATATGACGTGCAATAAATAACATAAATATATGAAAATATAATGAGAATGATATGACATATTTGGAAGGAACTGACAGCTTAATTGGGATGTTATACCACCGTATCTATGTAAGAATGTGACATCATAATTGGAAACAAGTCACCTGATAATTGGAAGGACATGGCATGATAATGTGGTTTATGTAACATCATCAAAGTAAATATATATCATCATAAATGACAGGAATTGAAGTAATTGCAAATTTGTAATATCAACAAGGTAAATATAAAATAATAATAAAAAGGGTATCACAGGATATTTGCAAGGAACTTATACCATAATTGATATGATATTCTACCATCAATGTGACATAATAATTAGAAGAAAGTGACAAAAATATGGCATAAAAAACCTATATATGTCTGAACATAAGAATGTCATTGAATTTTGAAGGTATTGACATAATTGGAAATATGTGGAATTATCAATGTCAATATATGGCCTCATAATTTGAGGAAAATGTCATCACAATCATCATGATTTGATATTAACTACATAACTATATGTCATCAAAAATTAAGGCATGGCATAATAGGAAGGACTGACATCATAGCTATGATGATGTGACATCAATGATATAAATAGATGACACCAAAATAGGGTGAAAGCCTAATTGGAAGAAGCGAACATCATAATCAGGACATTACTTCAACAGTATAAATATATGACCTCAGATAATGAAGAATGTGAAAGCATAATCAGCATATGACATCAACAATGTAAATTTATGACATCATAATAAGAATGAGGGAATTTTCCTCATAATTCTGATGACATGACATTATCAAAGTTGATCTGAGACATCACAATTTGAAGAATATGACATGATAATTGGAGGATAGGACATCATAATGCGGATTAGGTTACATCATCAATGGCATGAAAAGATAGCACGATTGGTAGAAACTGACAATTTTGACATGAATGTTGTAAATATATGACATTTTAATTGGAAGATATTGACATCATAAATGTCACATCATGATGTGACTACAGCCATGTAAATATGTCATCATAATATGAGCTGTATGACAAAATTATAAGGAAACAACATCATAATTGTAATGACAAACAACAATGTATATGTATGATATAATATGAATGATTTGACAGCAAAATTGGGAAGAACACTTACATCATAATTTGAATGATGTGACACCATCAATATGACATGGTGACATCACAATTGGAAGGAAATGATGTGATATTGTAAGGATAAAGCATCTTAGTATGGATTATAATAATATAATCAGTGTACATATGTCACCATAATTGGATGAAACTGAAATCCTAATCGTGATATGACATCAACCATGTAAATATAGGACACCTTATTAGAAGAAAGCACATCACAATCCATATGATGTTATGCAAACAATATAAATATATGGTATAATGAGAAATGACAGCATAAAATGAAGGAACTGAAAACATAATTGTGTGACACCATCAATGCAAGTATGTACATCTCAATTGGTAGGAAATGATGTGATAATTGGAGGATATGAAATGATAATTGGAATTATGTATCATTGGCAGTGTAAGTATATGACACCGTAATTGGAAGAAACTGACACCATAATTGTGATAAGTTTACATCAACAATGTAAATATACGACATCCCAATAAGGATGTAACATCAAATTTGGAAGGAATTTACATCAAATTGGCATGATGTAATATCTTCAATATCAATATATGACAACATAATTGGAATAAACTGATACCATAATTAAGAGGATGTGATGTCAACAATGTAAATATATGACATCATAATAAAATATATGACAACATAAATGGAAAGAGGTGTCATCATTATTTAAATGTGACACCATCATTGTTAAGGATGTTCCACCACAATTGGAAGGAAAATGATGTGATAATTGGCCGAATAACATGGATTATGTACCATCATCACTGTCAATATATGACACCATAACTGAAAGAAACCAACATCTTAATTGCAATGATATCATCAATGTAAACATATGAAATAATAAAAGAAGGGTATGGCAGCATAATTGGAAGGAACTGATTTCATAATTGGGAGGATGTGACATTATTAAGGTAAGTGTGTTATATCACAATTGGAAGGAAATGATGTGATATTTAGAAAGATATGCAACATAATTTGGGTTATGTGACATCATCTATGTCAGTATGTAATATAATATGAAGAAACTAACATCATACTTGTGATAATGTGACATCAACAGTGAAAATATATAATAACATAACGAACAGAATGTTACATACATGGGGTGATGTGATAAAATCCTATCAATGAAAATATGGGCCATAGTAAAGGGAAGAAAAATGTATGACATAATGACATAAAGTATGTAACAGTATAATTTGAAATAACTGGCATCATAATTGTGAAGATGTAACACTATCAACCTAAATGTCTGACATAACTGAAAGGAAATGATGTGCTTATTGGAAGGATATGACATTATAAGCAGGATTATATAGAAAATAATGTAAATAAATGACGTCATAATTATGGAAAACAACCACATAATCATGATGATGTGACAGTGAGGTAAATATGTGACATCATATTATGACAGAATATATGAATATTTGAAGGACATGACAGCATATTTGGGATAATGTAATATCAATGTACATATAGGACAGCAAAATTGAAAAGAAACTGACATTGTAATTGTTATGATGTAATATCAACAATGTAAATATATGACATCATAACAAGAAGTATATAACAGGATATTTAGAAGGACATCATAATCATGAAGATGTGATACATTCAACATAATTTGTGACCAAACAATTGGAAGGAAATGATCTGACAATAGGAAGCATGCGACACCATAATTAGGATTATGAGATTATGAGAAATATATGAGATCATAAAAAGAAGGATATGATATCATTTTTGGTTGACCAATTATATGAATGTGACACTATAATTGCCAGGCACAGATGTCATAGTTGATATGAAGTAAAAATATCAATGTAATATATGATATCCTAATCAAAAGAAACTGATATCATAAATAAGTTGATGTGACACAATCAATGCCAATGTATGACTTCATAGCTGGAAGGAACTGACATGGTATTTGGGGTGATATGATATCATCAATGTAAATATATCTGTGGTTCCTCCGCAGTGTCCGATGGAACAGTGTTCCTGTTGACCAAATTTGTATCTGTAGTATTCCTTCAATGTAAGTTTTTAGGTGTAGAATGAACAGTATTATTTCGGGGTTCCCTGGTCTCTAAAGTAGGTCAGGTCCCAGCCATGGTTTGCATATACCACCTGTTGTTCACTATTGGGAAATACATCTAGTCATCCAACACAGGAGCCTGTACACAGGCAGGTGGCAGTGTGCTTTAGGGCTGCACTTTGCAGCAAAGCACACTTCCATTTCAGGAGTGTGAAAGGCTACACACGTAAAGTGTAACTGATATGAATTTCTAAATATGAGCATACAAGAATAACACCAATTGATATACAATGTGGAAAATGGGGAAAATCTCACAGGTCTCAGCTCAACAAACAGCTGAGGAAAGCTGAGAGTGGAGAAATGTATCCAGTAAAGAGCACACTGATTGGATGTCCATGGCCATATGATCAGCCCTGAAAGCATGCTTTCAGGAAACATCTATCCGATTGAGCAGGATACATTTTATCTCAAAGGAATTTATATACATAATATATATTATACATATTATAGATACACATTAATATGGAAGTCACCCATGATAATGTCAATGAGGCAGCATCAATGAAGCCTTAGAGAATATAGGGAGAGAAGATACCAGTTCAAATGAAACAAGTTACATTTGAAATTCTTGGGCTTCAGAGTGAAGTTTGTTGCTCTATGGGTAAAGCAGTTTTGGCTCTGATTAAAAATACTGATGATCAAGTTTGTTAACTTCTTTCTTACAGAAGAAAACATATGGTTTCCTTTGGGTAGGATGAGGCAGCAGAGTGACATCATGATGTCATCACACCTGGTAGGTTTTCCTGAGAACAGAATATCTTTTATGCTGCTTCATATGTAACAGTTTGTATTCTAATTTCAGCTTACGTCTTCAATGTCTAGACTGTAAATTTTCTCAAAAATATCTGAGTCCAAAAATTGCAGTGAAGAATATGAGAGGATACTGTTACTAAATGTTAATTGTTGCATTTGAGTTCACAGAAAAATCAAGCAGCAGATGACTCGATGGAATTGTGGGTACTAACAGCTTCTGCTTCCAACAATCTGAAATGATCCCCCACAGCCCACAGTGATACTCCTTCATCTCAAATATGGTAAAGTCCTGGACACAAGTCAGTGTCACCATGAAGCACTAGATGTGAACTATAGTGAATGCTTAGAGAAGAATTTCCAACTATGCCAACAGCTGGTGAGGACAAGACTGACAAAGAAAGGGAGTACTCCAGTCATCCAGGCTGGATAAAGCTTCTGTATCCCAAATTCTACAACTAGGAGGGACGGAAGTGCATCTCCATGATGAACTGGAGGGCCTGGACTCTAGACTTCATCATAATTGTGATTCCTCAGGTGGTATTAAAAGTCCATATTAAAAGTCCACCCCTGTTTTCTCCCTACCATGTAATGGTGCTGCCATTTATGTATGCCCCATATCTCCCGTTTCCTCTACCCTATTGATGCCAGGGTCTTTGCTGACACCCAGCTCTGTGGCGGGCCTCTTGCCATTAGGAAGACTCACACACCTAATAAAGGATGTGTATCTAACTTCTGTTCTTAAAGAGGATAATCTCAAAGCGTTTGACCAACCGGACAGGAAAATGATGATGGTTAGGCAGGGCCCATGAAGAGATTCACAATAATGAAAAGTTCAAGTTCAGTGTTTGTAAAGCTGGATGAGATTTCTACAAGGAGGAAGCTGAGAACCAAGATGATTCCCAGTAAACTTCCATGGAAAACTGAAGCAGGTGGCAAAATGGACACCTAACCCTGGCAGTGATCCAGCCCATCTAATTATGCCTGGGAGAGTTAATTCACAGCCTCCAGTGTTAGAATCAGGTCCTGCTACCCCAAAGCCTACCTCACCACCAATTCCCTAGGGACACATCAGGAACTTGGGTCTCCTGGGGACTAATGAAATCATGGGGGTCCTTCCTGCAAACACCCAGCACCCCAAACAGAGGTGAGGAATGTTGGCAATGGTGGAGGAAATGTTCCTCCAAGACCTCCGTGTTGGTAAAGCCAGCCCAAATATGACATTTGGATGCTGAAATGTTTGGGACAAATGACAAGTGGCTCAAATCAGAGCCCATGTCTCTAGATGATGATGTGGTTACAGGCATGAAGAAGGACAATTAATTAGGAGACATGGCAGGGCTTGGCAGCAGGACAAGGCAACTAATCTCAGGAGGCTGAAATGGGGATAAAAATATGCCTTCGGCAGCTGAGGTCCCAGCTGTTAAATCTCCTGATCTATCAAACCAGAACTCAGATGAAGCCAATGAGAGAACAGCCACTCAGGACTACTCCCCTCTGTCCCCAACCTGTAAACATACAGGGCCAACAAGTACAAGAATTCTGACCCTCAGTTCAAGCACATATGGCCCATGGTAAAAGGGGTGTAGGATTCCTTTGAAATCTGCTGTGAATGATAGCTTTAGCCTGCTAAAACTCAGAGCTTTTGCAAGAGAAGTCTGTCCCAGCTTCACCACAGTCCTGGATTCTTGTACTCTAAACCTGAGGTTCCAGTCCCTCGTGGAGAACCTAAAAATTTGGGCTCAGGGGCCATGATTCTACATCTGGAATCCTACACATATACACAAGGGGCAAGAGTTACAAGCCTTTCTCCATGGAGTCCTGGATAGAGTTGCTGAATCCCTTTGAGGATCTTACAAGTACAGAGATATGTCAGTCTGACATTGGATGGACCTGAGTGGAAACTCTCAGGTATCATCAGATCCCTGAAGTCAGTGAAGTTCTCCTGATGGATCAGAGGGACATTCGAAGTAGCCTGGAGACCACTTGCCCCTGCACGAAGTTCATAGGGTATATCTGGCTGTGAATTCTCTAAACCTCTTAGGAATTGGCCACCTGCTCCCCATAGGAGCAGAGGTATATCAGAGAACAGACCAAGACCAAGAGCTAAATTCCCTCTTGTCGGCCCACAAACTTAACTTTCACTACCAACAAGGAATCAAATATGTGCGTACTGCTTGGAGACAGTTTAAAAAGACAAATGAATTAATGGCATCAGTCTCAGAGGCCATTCCTATATTCAGAGTCTAGGAACTGCTCCCCAGTCCTCCTGCTTTAGCTGAGCCACAATTCTAGAGTCTGGCTTCTGGGCATTGTTGTCCAGAACTCAGTCTTTCAGGTCTGTGCCTGTATCCTGGGGTCTTCTATGACAGCCCTGGACCTCTAAATTCCCAGCAAGACTCTAGGGGTGCCGTTGACTCTCAGATACATTCCAACACTGGAGGCTTCTTCCCTGAGACATTGTCTCTGCATGACTAAATGTCACAGTTCTGTAACTGTTCAAAGGCCCAATCTCTCTCCTGGAGCTGCTTCTGGAGTAGCTCTCAAGGGCACTTTCTGCACTGCTTGGTACTGCAAGCCTGAAAGCTGTGGAAGTTACCTGTTTTGAGGGTTCTCTATCCTCTCTCATCCCTCCTCTACTCCCAAGATTTACTACTCAGTCCCCTGTCTGAACCACCCTTCAAGAACTCCAAGATCTCCCATCCCCTTCAGATTTTTATTCTACTGTTCTACAGCCTAGTGGACAAAGTGGCTTCTTTTTTCAGGAGCCCTGCTCAAGAGCTACTTCTGCCTCTGGTAGACACCAAGCTGCCAATAATGGGTACTGGCTTCCTGTAGAGAGCTGGAACTCCTGCTTCACCCCCTCTCTCGGTTAACTGGAGAGCACTGTCTGTGTGGCCCCCAACCTATACGCAGTGCTCCCTTGTTACGTTCACTTGCCAGGTCCTACACCCTCTAGATTGGGGCAAACGTACATGCACCAGGTATAACTAAAGCTGGTCCAGTATTATCGAAATCTGAGCAGCAACCTTTGTGGTCCTGGGTCATCGTGGACTCCCCCAGCAGGAAACCACTCTATGCTCTCAATTCAAGTCTCAAAGACCCTCCTTCCACCTTTAGCACACTATTTAGTACAGTAATCTGAACTCAGTGCATCAATGTCTACCAGATGTCTAGTTTTGGATGCTGAAACTTTGGGAGAAGAATGTGACCACCTTCTCAAGATGGACCTCCCCAAAATCAGAGGAGCCTCGCTCCTTGGAGAACAGGAGCCTGGATTGACACTATCCTACAGAGGGTGCTCCTCTTGAACCTCACCCCAGGGCTTAAATATAGATTATAGCTTTATAATGGAGAAAGGGGTATGTGGGGAGGGTTGTGCAACTGGAGTCTCAATTCCCCTCCTATCTTTACCTGATGCTCTATTCCTGGGAATGTTTCTTAAAAAAGAGCAATGAAAAGAAAAAAATTAACATATATAATATTGAAGTTGCAAATGGTTTTCTGGAATGGAAGTCGCACATTTGAAGGTTTCCAGTGAGAATATAATTCCATGAATCACTTGTATAAAACAAGTATTTTTTCTGTTTTTTTTTTTTTAATTTTTGAATTTACAGATTGAAAACTGTTGATACTAAGTCATCATGAAGACAGAGCACATGTCTACTAATGTATGTAATACAATGTGTATTAATTAATACTAATATTACATATTAATTAATAGTATGTAACATATATGATTAGATAGCAAACACAGGTTTGCTGCTGTGGTTGCTCACCAAAGAATCAGGGAGGCATCTTCCAGACCTCAGCAGAGAGAACCATCATCAGGGCCAGTGTCATACTCAGAGTGAACCCCAAGCATCTCAGCTCAGCTGTTTTATTAATTCAGAACTCCTCAGGTATTTTACTGTTACATGTACATCATTATCAATTAAACACCCCCACAGAAATCCAACACCTGCGAACAATACAAAAGGGGCTTGAAAGCCCCTCACCCAACAGTGCATAAAATGATTTATATATAATAAAAATAAACTTCTGCAACAGGTACCTGTTTACAAACAATACTGCCTCACAGCAGAGAATGCTGTAAGACTCTTACACCACAAAGAAAGATGCCAAGAGTTAATTTAAGGTCTTCATGGGTGCAGTAGAAAATGCACACGCTGTCTATCAACAGGAGTTATATTCAAACTTTCACAGGCTCCATATCCTCCATGCTTCCATGCACAGTTCATCCTCACTATAAGGATGGACCAGTTTTTACTGGTGGCTGTGCTTTATCCATGATTATTTTACAGTGTCAGTTATGACCAGATTGTACTGCCGTACATGCTAGGATATGCTGTCTCTGCGCAGTGTCAGACTGGATCAGTTTACACTGTTGTCTCTACTTCTATCCGTAGTATCCTCAACTTGCAGGGTTGTAGATACAGAATAAACAGGTCTATCCCAGGCTTCCCTAACCTCTGCCAAATCCCACTTGCAGTGTGATCCCTCCACCTGCTGTCAACTGCTCAGAACTGCAGTCAGTCTTCCAAACATGAGGTGGCACTGTGCCTTAGGTATGCCCTTTTCTGAAAAAAACACATACACACCTAAACCCATAGAGTGTCACTGACATGACTGTTTAACGCTGAGTTGAACAAGAACAACACCAATCAATATTCCAGTGTGGATGCTGAAAAACTCACAGGCCTTATCCCTACACATAAAATTGCAGAGAACTTAGCAAAGCTGATAACAGAAGAACTGTATCCAGAGAAGAGCACACCCAATGAATTTTCAGAGTCACATGCTTATCCCTGAAAGCATGCCTACAAGTAACATCATACAGATTTAGCAGGATACATTTAGGAATATATATGGCATACATGTATGCAATAACAATGAACAAAGAGGTTATGAATTAGTGAAATATAGCAGAGGGCTATCTTAAAAGGTATAGAGGGAATAATGAAAATGGAGATTGCAGAATTTTGTTATTATCCCCAAGGTTAAGAATACAGTATATTTTATAAATACACATACATATTAAACATATGTGTGTGGGTGTGTGTATTTTAAACTTTTGATATAATTACAAACATACAAGCACATAACCTGTGTTTCCACTACATGTACTACCTGATACATCTACCTGTGCTGAATCGACAGATATTGTATAGAACCATAAGATAATCTGATGAAATGATATTAATGTAAAATAACTCAGAATAAATCATTATTTTATTTAGCATACCCTAAAAAACAGAAATCAAAATTTTATACGCAGAAAAATTTTCATGTATAATATGTGTATATGTTATCTATTCATCACCTGTCATATTTACCTATCATATATATACATATATGTATAATATTAAGCTATCATTTACCTATGTCTTGTCTTTTTATCCTTTGTCGCATATCATCTATTGTCTATATTTTATATATCATCTATCAATCTATAACTGTCATTTAGTGACTGGCATCTGTGATCTATATATTACATAGTTGTATTTTTGTGTATATGTCACAATCACAAACTAATGTACCTACAGTAATTCACAGATGTGAATCTACAATGTACTTATGCGTTCATGTGTGTGAATGTTTTCTCATCATCTTATTCTGTGATTCAGAGTGTCTCACTAATCTAGGAACTCAGGAACTGAATACATTGAGTGGCCAAGTAACCCCAGGGAACCTCCTGTCCCTGCTTTTTCAGTATGAATCAACAGGTCCTTGTATTTTTGAATGTGGTAGCTGAGAGCCCAAATTACATCCTCATGCATTCATGGAGCCTCAGTAACACATTGGTTTTAACCAAATTTTGTGGCTCATCCAGTGCCTTGCACAACCATCATAAGAGAGGTTTCCCCCTTCAGCAGATGGGAACATACAAAGAGACCCGGAAACAGACATTACACAGACAGAGTGATTTTGAAACACTCAGCTCTAAATTGGAGGGATGCTCTAAATGGGAGGGATGTATCCATCAAATCCCTCTCTCAGGGCCAAGGAAATCCTGTAGAAGAATAGATGGAAAGAGTGTAAGAGCCAGGGGGGATGGAGGACTCCAGGAGAACAAGTCCTTCTAGTGAAATCGTTCAGAACCTGTGGGTCATTCCCCCTTTTGGAGTAGAAGAACTTTCTCCCAGAGGTCACCTAAGGTCAATGGAAACTATGAATTTCTGATGGTCTTAAGGACTGAGACACCTCTGGTCTATCCATGTGGGTCAGCCCGCATGCAGATACTTCCACATAGGAATTCCCGGAAATGTATTAAAGGGTTTCAGCCTCAGGAAAGTTGAGAATCACTGCTCTAGATCAACTGACCAAGCTCATATGACCTCACATAGACTGAGGGAGCATGCACAGGGCCTGCACATGTCTGCATCACATGGGATCCTAGAGATGAGGGGAGAAGTGGACAAATGCCCCATCCCTAAACCAGAAGCTATCTCCAACTGGTAACCACTTTCAAATGAAAACTTTAGTTTTCTCCAAGGGAGTCTCACTGGGAAACACAGTACTCCTAAGCATGGAACCCATACCCAGCAGTAGACGGCCAGCACAAATGGCTCTCAAATTATCTTTGGATATTCGTTGTGTCATAATATCCTGTTGGGGATCCTCTATTTTTTTAAAGAAAATTATCTTTCTTATAATTTGTATTTTATTTTTTCTTCTCTCATTTTACAAATAAATGAGACTCACAGATAGACAATAGGCAGAGAGTGAAAGACCTTGGCACACTCATCCGTAATGGGATGTTATCAAATTTCTCCCATCAGAGCTCAGGAATCCCTGGGGAAGAAGAGGCCTAAAGAGTGTAAGGCCAATTATGATTTGATGTCATTCTGTTTGTGTTGTCATATCCATTCTACTACTGCATCATACTTTTCCAATTATGATGTCATATATTTGCATTTATGTTGTCATATCATTCCAATTATGATATCATTTCCTTCCATGGATTCTGTCAGACCCTTCCTTTGTTGATGTCATATCTTTCCAATTACTATCCCATGTTCTTTCACTAATGCCATTTTACTTATGGTGACATAGCCCACCATTACACCTTCTTTTTTGATGATAGTTATAGTGTTAATGTCATACCCTTTAATTATGATGTCATAAACTTCCAGTTATTATATTTTTCCAATTAATAATATACTATCATTCCAATGATGATGTCATTTCATTCCGTTGACAATTTAGGACCCCTTCAATTTTCATATTATATCTTTCTAAATATGATGTCATATCCTCTCATTGATGACATGTCTTGCCATTATATTGATACAATATTCTTTACATTACACTGTCTTATCTTCCCAGTGATGTTTTTAGATATTTCCAAATATGATATAATACCTTTCCTCTTACGTTGTCATTTCCTTCCATTGATGGTGTGAGACTTTTCCAATTCTGATGTCATAAACTACTGGATCACATGTATTCTTCCAGGTATGATGTCATGTCACTTTACTGAGTGTTTCCTATCTTCCAATTATGATGCACATTTCCAATCATGATTTCATATTTACTAATGATGTTGTATCATTTCTATTAGGAAGTCATTTCCTTAATATAAATACATCCTGTCTCTTCATTGACACTTACATATCCTTCCATTTTTATGTCACATTCTAATAATTTTAAAATCATATAATTCAGCTTTGATGTCGTATACTTCCATTGATGCTGTCACATACTAACATTTGGAAAATACAAATATGATATCATATACTCTGATTGTGCATTGTATTTTTCCCTTGATATGATCATGTTCGTCCATTAATTGTGTCATATCCTACGATTCAGGATGTCATACCTTTTCATTTACAGTGTCATATCTCTCCAATTATGTTGTCATGTCTTTACATTTATGGTGAAATACCTTTCCATTTACATGTTGTATCCTTCCATTCAGGATATCCTTTTCTTCTTTTGATGGTATCCTGTTTTGATCAATGACATCATACATTTATATATGTGAAAACACTATCTATGTATATATACATATGCATATATATATATATAGTTTGTGATCTCTTTGCTCATTAATTGTAATTCCATGCATACATATATGTGTATACATATTCCTACATGTATGCTGATCATTCCTTATGATGATACCTGAATCCATGATTTCAGGGCTGAATATGTGGTCCTTGAAATTCAATAGGTGTGCTCTTCCCTGGGTACATTTCTCCCTCTCTCATTTTTGCTCACTTCTCTGTAGTTCCATGTATAGTGCAGAGGTCTGAGAGTTTTTTCTTGTCCACATATGTATGTTGATTGGTATCATTCTTGTATTGCTCATATTTAGACATCCATGTCAATGACACTCGATAGCATTGGCATTTTTACACTACCTGTCATGCATGTGCTAAGGCACACTGCCACTTACCTGAAGACATGGTCCTGTTTTTGAGGACTGAATGCAGTTCCCAGCAATGGGCAGCAGGTAGTGCACTCATGCCACGTGTAGGATATATACCATGCTGCAGTAGTTTGGGAAGGCTAAGAAAGACCTATTCATTCTGAATCCCCCAGATTACATGTGGGGAGACTGCAGATACAAGTGCAGATACTAGGACAAACTGGTCCATCTTTACAAGAAGTATGAACTCCTGATGAAAGCATATATATATATATATATATATATATATATATATATATTATATATATATATGTAAATATAAACAATTTCTTTTACTTTTGAGATTAAATTGCACACACACATACATACACAAACACATGTATATGCATTTATATTCATCATAGCAAACAATGTAAAATTCCCTGAAAAACAAAAAAATCATAATTTCCTATGCAGTATGAATCTATTTATCTAATATCTCTTTATGTATAATATGTTTCTATGTGTTATCTATCCAATTCTGATGTAAAATTCTTCTTTTTTACGTCTCTTCTTCCCTTTATATTATTTATCTCAGTGCCAATTTGGACCAGTTTGTACTGATGTTTGTGATTGCATCCATGTTTCCTCCATGGTGTGTGTTTGAATAATTTCATACTGATGTCCATATTCCATACACATTATATCCTCACTGTGAAGATGCACCATTTTGTGGTGATGTCTGTGCTGTATCTATGCTTATTAAAGTGTAGGAACATTTTGTAGAGGTGTTCATGTTTGCATCTGTGTTACCTCTACTCTTTCAGACTGATGTCTGTGCTTGTATCCAAAAGTTAAAAAAACTATATCTATCTATCTATCTATCTATCTATCTATCTATCTATCTATCACATATGCAATATTGTGCATCATAAGAGATTTAATAAATATAATATACACATTCATATATGTGGGTATATATAATATATGATTGCTTTTCATTTCATATAATAAAATTACTCACACAGTGAGATATATATATATATTCAGCATAACAAATATATATAACATATAAACATACACACATGTATATATGTATATATAAATATATATAAGTGTATATATGCATATATTATATATGACATATGCAATGCACAAATGATATATAGCATAGATGTGATTCATAAAATTATATATATATGTGTGTGTGTGTGTTTGTGTGTGTATGTATGTGTGTGTATATACAGCATATCAGACAATATGAAACATGTTAAAAAACCAAAAATTGTAATGCCGAATCAATGAATTTATTTATTATGTATGCATCTTGCCTTTTACATATATATGTACAGAAGTTGTCCATTCATTACTTTACTATCATCTACCTACCTGTCTACTATCAATCTATATGTCTGTTATATTAAGCTATCCTGTATCTGTGTCTTTCCTATTTCTTTAATTATGTCTAAGGGAATTCAAAATATTGCATTCTGATGTTGATGAGTTCCTGATAAGTTGTGATTATGGCGCTAATTTTCTGAAAGCTAGCCTAAGCCTGATTCTGGAAGTTCTTTTTTGCTCCTTATCTCCAAAGTAGCCTTAGTATTTCTAGATGCAATTCTTAGTGATCCACTGGGACTCAAGATTTGAAACACAAGAGTGATCTCTTGTAACAAGTCAATGGTAATTAATTGTAGAATATCCACTTTGCTAGAGTCTGCCAGTCTTTTAGTTGTTGTCTCTCCTCTCCATCCATTCAGTGCCTGTCCTCACCTCGTCTCCTCTGTCCACGTTCATTGTTCAATCCTTCAAATCTGCTAAGTGGCACATGGAGCTGTCAACAATCAATAATTAGATGCTTGTAAACTCTTCAATCCTGAGTCAACAAACAACTCAGTTCAATTTCACCGGACATGATTAGAGAAAATAAACATGTGCTCTCCTTTTCCCTCAGCACTGTGCTCATTTTCTTTCATTTCTTATTTTCTCATCAGATTATTTCTTCTTTCTTTCTCCATCCAATATCCATTGAGTCCTTCTCTATCTCTCTCCGGGTATTTTCTCTGCTTGGCTGCCCCCTCCATACCTCACCACTTTCCTTTAGATTTTCCTTCATTTATATTGATTTCTGCTTCTT
>JAMJFZ010000683.1:0-147712 GCA_026225945.1 Cricetomys ansorgei | reverse complement strand
TGGACTCTTTCATGACGCTGAAGATGACTGTGACGTGCAAAGGCTTTACCACATTGATTACACTCATAGGGTTTCTCTCCATATGAGTCCTTTCATGACATCGAAGATCACTGCTGCGTGCAAAGGCTTTCCCACATTGATTACATTCATAGGGTTTCTCTCCAGTATGAATTCTTTCATGAATTTGAAGACTACTGTGAACTGAAAAGGCTTTACCACACTGACTACATTCATAGGGCTTCTCTCCACTATGTGTTTCTTTTATGTACTTGGAGGTGATTGTGCTGAGAAAAGGCTTTCCCACATTGATTACATTCATAAGGTTTCTCTCCAGTATGTGTTCTTTTATGTACTTGGAGATGACTGTGAAAGTGAAAAGGCTTTACCACATTGATTACATTCATAGGGTTTCTCTCCAGAATGAATTCTTTCATGTATGCAAAGTTGTCTGTGGTTTGCAAAGGCATTCCCACATTGATTACATTCATAGGGTTTCTCTCTCCAGTATAACTTGTTTCAGGCCTGCAAAGAACAATGACATTTGTAAATGCTTTGGCACATTGGTTACAATGCTCAGTCTCTTTATCTGTATGATTTAGTTTTATACTGTGGCCTACTTTTTTAAGAAGAATCAGATTTTAAGGTTTGATCACCATGTTTACATTCATATGTTTTCTCTTTACTAAGGGATTTTTGGTGTGTGAAAAGATATCTGTGAGTTTTTAGAGCCCTTAATATATGATTCACATTTATAGCATCCATTTTCATGTGATTTTTTTCTACACCTTTGACAAAAACTGAAATATCTCAGTGCATGACCACACTGATTGCATTCATGAAAACTTCCTACATTTTCAAATTGAACCAGGACAATTTCCACATTCCTTGTGCTCACTGGGCTTGTCTCCACAGCAAGTTTAAGATGTATTGCCAATGATGTTGGAAACCACTTAATTGTAAATTTGTATCACTTATCGAATCATTCCTGGACAGACTTGCCAGAAGAGGACAGTTTTGCATTGCAGGAAACTCACAAAAAGCTTTCCATTTTGCTGCAGCAAGAAAGGGCAGTGGAAAAGGCATTAAAGGCATCTCAAAATTAGAAACAACATAGGCAGGAATACAAAGAGAGACTTCAGAAAGAGACATGTGATAAAAGGCAGAAACTCAGTCTGAGAACATAGGTGCTCCATGTCAAAAAGGATGTAGGTGCTTCGACACGAAATCACTGTCTGCTGCTTTATAACTGTAACACATGTGCTCACATTGGATAGACACGGTCTGAGAAATGAGGGGGAAGTTTCGTCTGGGTTGTATAGTTAACATTACCCTAGCTTATATCCCCTACAGTCCATAATGAG
This sequence comes from Cricetomys ansorgei, assembly GCA_026225945.1. NCBI lineage: Eukaryota > Metazoa > Chordata > Mammalia > Rodentia > Nesomyidae > Cricetomys > Cricetomys ansorgei. The sequence continues at coordinate 146,351 of JAMJFZ010000683.1, read as the reverse complement.
TTCATTGCACTGTTCTTAAGAATTATTGACCATTGATCATTTTCTTCTGCAATTTCTTCTTGCTGTTTGGGCTAATTGTACTGTCTAATCTTAAAACAAACGATATAAATAAAGGGGTTTTGCTCACAGAAGTAACAAGAGTGCACAGAACAGTGTCTTTGTGCAAGAGCATGGCCATGAAAAAGGAAAACTTGGTGTCCTGATCTTTTATTTTTCACTGTCCTTGCAACGACCCATTTCAGGCCCTGTCCTACACAAAAGCTGGACTCCTGTACTTCACAGTAAGCTTCTGTGAGTCAATACAAGAATATGATTAACACTAGCTTTACTGTGAACTATTTGCTAAGTAGAGGGTTTTGGATATATGCTGATCATTTAATCAACTTTAGATACTTTTTTCAATACCAAAATGGTATTAAAAATGAGATGACAGTTCCACAACACTGCTTTTACAGGGCCATTATTAAAATGTGTTATCTGTTAAGATTTAATTTCACTTTTTCTTGTTTCTTAGAGGAATGCTTGGCAAACAACAATCAGCTACCTATCATTGAGGCACATGTTGTGAAAATTTACTAAACATTAATATAAATAACGCTGTTTTCTTACTCTGTTGCTTTTTGTTAAAACTTCTAGGGCACAATAAAATTTATTCAGATGTACATTTGTATCAACTTTCACGTAAAATTTACCTGTCAGGTCCTTGAGAACTTTGGCAATGTTCTTCAATATTCCAATCTTCCCGTTTATAGCCTACAATATTGTATGAGAAAATATATGATATATTCTGGGAAATTATGCAAAATTAAGTCACAATCCCTGGTGAGCCCTAGAGCCATGTCTGCTTTATTTAAAACATCCTTCCTATTTCTCAAACAAAATCACATTAGAGCATGAATAAACAGGAAACACTTGTTTACCTATTATAAAAAGTGAAGGAAAACTCACATTCTTACCTATACCAGAGAGGTGTGCGTAGGTTTCCAGCATTACATCTTTGTAGAGGCTCTTCTGGGAATGGATCCAGCAAAGCCCACTCTTCCTGAGTGAAGTTAACATGCACATCCTCATAGGTCACTGCATTCTAAAACATTCCATGCAAAAGATAGGGTGATACTCAGTGCATTGTAAACGTATACTTCACTTACAATATATTCACAGAATTCTGTGTGCTTCGCACTCTTTTTCTGTAACACAGGATTTCTAATGTAATCACCAAGTATTTTAGAAGGAAAATGAAAATGAGATACAACCCTTGCATCTCTCGACCCACTGAATAGGATACACCATTGCAAGAGAAATATCTAATAACAGATATATAGAAAGAGAAAAGGAAGCATTTTAAAGTACTGAGTGCACATCTGAGAAATTATAGAAACAATTCCTAACTTTAAAGATGGAATAGACAAGCTGGGTGTGTTAGCTCATGCCGTTAATTCCTGTGATCTGGAGGTAGAAACAGGTGAAACATTGCATATTAGGTCAGCCTGAGGCATGTAGTGAGTTTCATTAAGCCTGAGCCACATAGTAAGACATTGTCCCAAATCAAACAAAAACAAAGAAAACAGACAGATAAAACCTAGAGGGTCTCACTGAAGTTCCTACAAAGACTTGTGCATTCACTTTGGTTATGTATTAATCTCCTCAAACCTGAAATGTCACACTTTAAACTGTAAGGTTAGTAAGAACTTGCTAAAACGGAATGCACATCAAATTGGTTGCAGACAAATGAAAACATTAGGAATGCAAATGCTGATCACAAAAAAACACCATAGGATGGCTCAGTAGTTAAGAGCACTTGCTGGTCTTGCAGAGAAGGTGGGTTCAATTGCCAGGACTTACATGGGTGCTCACAACTCTCTAAAATACCAAATACAGGGTTCTGGGGCTATCAACTGTGAGCCTCAGACACAAATCATTGATGCTCCTCCACGCATCCAGGCAAAACTCATATTCCAAAAAATTAAAAATACTCAAAAGGTAGGAAGAATGTCATACAACTTTAATTCTATTATCTAGAAGGCTCAGTCAGTATTGTGTCAAGAATATATGCCATCCTGGGAGAAAAAAATGTTACCCCTGTCAAAGTTCAAATGTCAAGATGGGAGGGAAGCTTGGAAAACACCATAGGCTGTTTGTACATTTGTACACTGACATGTCCAAAAAACTACATTTCAGACCCATTGGCCAATAGTATAAAAATAAGACTAGTGAGTGTGATGGTGTTTATCTTTAATCCCGGCACTTGAGAAGTAGAGAGAGGTCAGTTTTGGAGATTGAGGGCAGCCTTGTCAACCCAGTAGTTTCATGACAGCCAGGGATAAACAGAGGAACCCTGTCTTGAAGAACAAAAACAAAAAAATGAAAATATCAGATTAGCAAAATACCTTATCATTGAAAATCAATTGCTTATACTTTATCTTAAGTTATTTAAGGAAGCAGTCTGATACCTCAAATAAATAAATAATCTCTGGGAACATGATGCATCAATATTAATATGTTCAGTATGTTTAATTTGCAACACGAATTCAATACAACACAAAGAAAATTCCCAACACTGTGAATAGGAAAGCTAATTCCAGAGCTACATACAAACTGGAAAAATTCAGAATTCTCAATAGGATTATGAATAAAAAGTACATATTAACATGTGACTTCTGAATTTACCACAGAGCTTAACAATCAAACTTGTACAATGTGTCAGAGAAAAAAAGTGAATAAAAAGAAAAATTCAAGAGTAAAGAACCAAAAAAAATGTAATCAAGTTTTAAACAAAAGACCTAAGGAAACTCTACTAGAAAAATGTGATTTTGACCAATGTTAGCAAACTAGGTATGAGTCTACTCATATAGATAAATAAACATGGACTACACAACTCCACAAATTATCTTGAATTGACCACTAAATAGTAATATTACTGTTCCAGCAACTATTGACATTTTATTCCAAACAGAGGCCTCATGTTCTAGAGCTATCTCTGGAAAGAAAAGAGTCAGAAGGTCTTCTTTTGCTTTGCAGCCCCTCACACTCCCTATGGTTTCTGGAAAACCCAATCCAACTGATGTCCACACATAAAACAATGTTGAACAATAATTGAATCTCTGTTTCCTGCCACGATATATGGAAACTAAACTATCCACCCATTCAACACAAACCAGAAGTCTCTCCAGCTCAGAAATGCCTTTCATACCTTGTTCTTGAATTTACCTGAATCATTGCATTGTGGCAAGTGGAGCAGAAAGTTAAAAGGATTCTAATCAACCAGGCAGTGGTTGCTCATGCCTTTGATTGAAGCATTCGGGAGGCAGAGGCAGACAGATCTATGTGAGTTCACGTCACGCTGGTCTACAGAATGAGTTCCAGGACAACCAGAGTTACAATAGAGAAAACATGTCTTGAAATACACACACGCATCAGAACGATTTCTACTGCTGAATGATAATCCCCATCACCTCTTTTCTACCTTTTCGTAATCTGGTTTTGTGACTTATAACACAAACCTGAAAATGGAATGCAGCATTCAGACTTTCTAGAATCGACACCTTCAATTTTTCAGTGTGTCTTCTAACTGCATACCCAAAGCAAAGCCTACATGCACACACTGGACAGTGATGTTACAAGCACCACAGCTTCCCACAGCCAAAGCTGCAGATCCACCACTTACCTGGGATTCTACACCCAGGGAGGCTCAGAGGCCCAGGCAATCTGCCCAGGTACCACATGCAGCAAAAGAACTACAGACTAGCTTACAGTCCTTTCCAATGTCAGGAGTTCTGACACTCAATGGACCTGTTCCTCCTGGTCAGGGGACAGTGGCCCCCACTTTTACCATGGCATGCCTTATGGTATAACTCATAGCTCCCTATAGCAGCAATAATGGAGAATCCAGAAAAAACCCACAAGTTACCATTTATATATTCTCCTGATTGCCATGCCTTCCCAGAGTCTCTCATTATCTAGGGCCACCCAGCTGGGCCCCAGGTATATTGCAGCTCTCCTATGATAGCACAGGCCTTCCCAGATCTGTCCTTCCACTTTAGGGGTGATCAGGGCCACAGTCTGGGAAATTTGTATTTTAGTATTGATTCTCCCAGTCTTCAGTTGCACTTCCTGTTTGCTCCTAGGTGTGTAGGGTCTAGGAAAGCCATCCCTTTGCCTTATGTATAGGAACTCCTGCAGGCAAACTTAGGTCAAATGGAAATGGTAACTACACCTAAAGAGGTGATGCATTAAATAAAATGAAATTTAAAAAGTGTTATCAATAACTGATTCCTTAGAACAATAGTATAATTGGAAACAGATTTAGCTATGTTGACTTTGAAAAAGACTAGGCCCTTCCCTGGTATAGAGGATGCCATTAATAAAATCCTGATTGACCTTGGCCCTATGCACAATGTTAGCTTCTCAGACCTAAACCTGACACACGCAGATACAGCCCATAGTCAGGGTCTCAAGCCTCTAATCTGACTTAACTATGTCAACCAGGATTGCCCCTATAAGCATAGGAGAGTTTCCTAATTGGAAATTCAATATTAACTCGTTCAAGCTAAGCTCCTGAAAATGTATACCCACCAATCTGGTATGTACTCATGCACATGGCATGGATTAATACATGCTGGGAAATGACACAGTCATTCACCCTGCCTCTTCACAATGATGACCCCTGCTGTTGACTGCCTTAAACTCAGTCAGAGATCTAGCTATTGCCAAATCTGATCCACCCTGCAGAGTTCATATTATCCAATTCTTCCTACTCTGGTCAGAAAAAAGTTATGTTCCACATGAAATCCTTTCACTGTGACTGTAGTGGACCGTCCTAATTCAACCTAAAAGGGCATATCTCAGAAACATTTTTCTACAAGGCTGTAGATACATCTGTTCTAGAATCAATGTGTCTTCCCAGGGATAAATCACTCTACTCAAGAGATTAATAAAAAAAAATCTCATTAATAATACCATGCACCCACTCTGGCTACTGCTCAAAGATGAGTCAACCTACAACTTATTTTACATTTTACATATGCTGACATCCTTAATTTTTTGGGAGGTTTCAGGCCCCAGTATACACTTTGACCCATGTAAATAGGAAAGGTGACATCAAGTCTAACCACTTAGGTAAATAGGAGATGTATACAACAAAGATATTCCCAGAATTATTTCTCAATTGCACCAGTCACCGGAAACAGAAAGTTTTAGTGACAGCGTCCTGAATGGGAGCTTCCAGGGGTGAGTAAATAGGAAAAGTAGGAGATGGAATAGATAAAGGCTGGGGTCAGAAGGTCTCACACAAACTATGTCTTAGCCAAGACATCTTAGGAAGAATAGCACTGTGCATACTACTTCCGGGAGAAAAGTGGAAGCAAATGGGGGATGAATCAGCAGAAACTATCATGCAATGGGACAAACTCAGCAGGAGTCTAAACAAACAATATTGCAATGGCATAAACAGGAGATCTCATGAATTACTGACCAAGCCACAGTGGACTTGTGATGGATAACCACAGGCTCACATGGTAGGAAGAGCTGGGTTCTCAGGATCTGAAACAAGCCCTCCCTGAAGGTGCTGGCCTCAGACCATTGCCAGATCTCCAAAGCATATTTCTGGTTTTAGAGGACTTCTGTTTTTCTCTCAGTCCATCAGGGCTTAGGGAAAACTCTCAAGAAGTAGGCCCCAGATTGCTCCTGACTCTGCAAAGCATGCTCCTGGGTTAGAGAGGGAGCTCAGTTATTTCTATATACATGGGGGCCTTAGAGAAAGCCTTGCTTGATCAGGACAGCCCTCAACACACCAATGTTTTCCCATTTTCAAACGGTTATCACATGGGCTTGTCTTGCCCTTCTGGCAGGACTATGCTTTTTCTCAATAAGAAACTTTGTCTTTTATGGCAAACAGGTATAATGTTGATTGTGGCGCTATAATGCCCCACTGAGCAGCTGCTTGGAGGACTGTTGGCTGATATGGGGATGGGCTTAGTGGCCTGTTATAAATAAGGTTCTCTTTTGTTAAGGCTTGGAGTCACATGCCTGGTTAATCCTGGTGAAAAAAAAAGTTTACATTCTAGCATCCTAACCTCTAACAGGCCTGGGTAACATCTACCTATTTTGGGGGAATTTAGAGGCAGCTCTCTCTTAGCTAATTCTACTTTGTGTCTCTTACTATCTCCTATGCAAGAGAAGTCCTTTGTACCATCAGTTGTACCCCTCTGCATCACAGACTAGTAGTGGAGTGCCACCAAACAGATGCCATTTAAAACCCCCACATGATTAACTCCAAATGAATCTTACATCTACATGTTAAGTTCGAAGTGAAGGGGTTCCAGAAGATACCAGAAAAATAACGCCTCTGCAGGTTGTGCAACCTGCCTTCCATGGATTTACCAAAAGCATGGTGACATCAATAAGGATATTTCTACACACAGTCCCCTGTTCCCAAAGCTCTGTGCCGACACAGCCCACAGACTGAAATTACTTGATCCAGGAAGTAGGAAGGCCCACACAGGACCTCACAGGACACGGAATTTGGCTGCAGGTTCCCACCCAGCCCTGAAGAGGACCCACCTCACTGGCTCCCAGGGCTCTGCGGGCTACTCCTCCCTGGAGGTGTCACACACACTCTTGCCATGTTCTGGATTCAGAGATTACACATGTTCCCCTCACACAACAGCCAAATCACCGTCACCTCAGGGTATCACTGGCACCTGCTGAGAACAAGCTGCAGCACATTGCCCAGAAGAGACCTGTGCCCCTAATGACTATGGCCCTGACTTGAAGCTCTGATTGGCTATCGAGGCTTGATTGACAAGAGTCCCTGACTTAGGGTTACACTGTGCTGAAGGAACACAATGGTCTCTGGCCCTGTTTTCCACTCTAGGCCCAGACTTTACCCAGCTCTTCAATGACTTGCTTTTTAGTAGTCCCTGGCATCCAACAGTTGAGTCTTCTCATCTTTCTCCACTCAGTAGGCACTTCCCCTCCATCCTCCTGCATGTAAGGTGGCTGGCTTGTATATCACATTACTCAATATGCAGTGGAGTGATCCCACTGTTCCAAAGGTGGAAAGGTGCCCCGAATATTAATGATTAAAAAGAGATTTAATGAATAAGGTTTTTATTCCCCCCCCGCCCCCGTGGATCACACTACAGCTAATTTTTACCTGGTAAACAGGGGGAATTCTGACAAACCTGAGAGAAAAGCAGGAACCATATCACAAACACAACAGTACATCTTTCTTCTACCAGAAGGCTGGATGATGGCTTTGTTCCTTTAAGAGTTTTCTCCCTGAATTTCAAGCCAATATCTTGACAAACGAATAATAAATAATAAAAGGTGTAGCCTCCACGTTAAGTTGAATACCCAGAGAGAAACAGGTCAGGGAAGAATGTATTTAGAAGTACTATTGTTAGCTGTCACATCTTCCTGACTGCAATGGTGAAAAACACTCAGCAGTATTACTCAAGGTTTTCTAGATAAACAGAACCAAAACAAATAAATTTCTCTGTATGTGTACAGAAAGTGAGTTAATCAGAACGTCTCACAACTGTGAACTAGCTACTCCAACGATGGCTGTCTACCAACAGAAAGTGGAAGAATCCTGTAGTTGTTCAGTCCCTGAAGCTAGTGTCTCAGTTGGTCTTCAGTTCACACCAGAATTCTGAAGAAGTAGGCTCTAATACCAGGACAGGAGTGAACTTGCTAACCAGACCTAGGGCAGTCTAGAAGAGTTCATCCTTCCTCAATGTCCTTTTTACATGTAGGCTGACACCGGAAGTATGACCCAGATTAAAAATGGATCTTATCATTTTAAAAGGTCCAGATAAAAGAAGGGTTTTTCCACTCCAAAAGCTTTAACGAAAAAAAAAAAGAGATCACAGTTGTACACATCTGTTTGGGTTTAGTCAATTTCAGATTTAGTCAATATAACTTTCAAGAATAGCCATCGCAACAGCCAAGATAGAAGATCTGAGAAAGATTTCTTACCTGCAGCAGGCAAAGAGTGCATTGGCCTCATTTCCAAAGCAATAATTTTCCTCAACAAAGTAGTATGAGGATTTCATTTACAAAGTCTGGAAAAGTTTATGTAGGAACTTGCTTTTCCTAAGAATGCTCAGCTGAAAAATCCAGTTCTGAACATGGTCACAATATAAAAGCAGAAATATCTGAGGGCACTGCTAGCTCAAAGTCCTGCAGAGGCATATGTAAAACATGAAAATGATGGAAAGAAACGCCTCTGCAATGTTCACAATGTAGAATAAGATACTGCTGAAAATCAAGTAAATATTACTGAGAAATACATTGCTTAGAAGCAGATGGAAGCCACATGGCAATCATGATGTATGATCTCAAAGACTGATTTATCAATGCTCTGATTCTTACAAATACAGAAGATAGGATACAACAAATACTGAAACAATCTAAGAAAGTCACCTATCAGCATTGTGAACACTATTCTTAGATGCATGGCTATGCTGAGCTATTGTATCCTCAGAACAAAGCTGCTTTTGCCTCTGAGCAGGGTGGCTCAGAGGAAGGCCAGAGCTGATTCTATACAGGATGAGAAGAATTTGTTTTAACTCCTCCTGACTGCTGTCTATGTCAGACCCGTCACATCACTGTAGAGAACTCCATTCTATTTTTTAACATTTATTTATATTTGTGTTATATGATTGTTTGCCTGTATATGTCTTTGTGCAATCCCTCTAGTGGTTAGAAGAAGTCAGCAGAGGCCTGGGGCTGTAGTTACAGCAGCTACTTAGCTGCTTTCTGAGAACAGTACCTAGGTCTTCTGGAAAAACACCCAGTGCTCTTAACAGCTGAGCAATATCTAGCACCTCTTTTTAATTTAAAATGTACTTTTATACATTTTGATTAAAACAGATGACAGCACTTCCCCCTTCCTTGTCCTGCCTCCATCCCTTCTCAAAATCTGCCCTTTCAACTTCTTACTTGTTAAATCTGTATAAATGAGTATGCCCAAATACATGAATATAACCTGCTGAGTACGTTTTTCTTGGTTGTATGTACATGGTTTTAGGAATCGCTACTCTGCATTGGATAAACAATTAGGGAGCTCATCCCTGACTGAGCCTAAATTTCCCCATAAAAAGGAGAATTCCACTCTGTAATGACCAACAGGTGTCTGAACCCTGAATGACCTAGGCTGCCTTGGACAGGTAAAATTATCCATAACAGAAAACTTGGGGTAGGAATTCCTGAGTAGTTAAGAGCACTGAACACCCCTCCCCCAGCACCCAGGTTCCATTCCCAGTACAAATGGTTCCTCCTCACTATTATCTGTAACTCCAGATTAAGGGGTTCTGAAACCTTCTGGCTTCCTTCATCACCAGGATAAAATGTCATATAAAGACATGCATATAGGCTAAAGACCCCTACAGTTAAAATATTGATAAAAATTACTTTTGTAAAAATGTAAGAAACATCTTGCATTTAGAAGTTATTTTTCAAGCTGTGTCATAGGGCATATTTTAATCCCAGCATTCAGGACACAAAGGCAGGAAAAATGCTGTGAGTTTGAGGAAAGCCTATGCTACATAATCAACCCACACACACTGGGAAGACGAAAATGAATAACATAAAGGAAAAGAAGCATTGAAGAATCAAGAGAACATATTATCTCTTAAAGTCATTTCTGGAGTTGCCACTGCTGCCAATACGATCATATGCAAAAAAACCGCATGGTGCCAAGCACGGTAGCACATGCCATTAACCCCAGCATTTTGAAGTCAAAGGCTGTGCGGTATTCGTCAACTTAAGGCCATGCTGGTCTGAAAAGTCACTTCCAAAGTGAGACCCATCTCAAAAAAACGCAAATTTTTAAAAAACCTGAATACAATTTTGATTTATTTTCTATGTTTGGGACAGGGTCTTATTTGGAACATCAGCTGACCTGAAATCACTAAGTATACTATAAAGTATAATACATATCAAATCGTTAATCTGCACTCACATATATTTAATCCTCTGCCTTGGACCATCATTCCTAGCGTGAGTCTTCTATATAAGGAGGAGCTGACAAGCAATTTGGTATTAACCTGGCTAGAAGTTAAGGACAGTTTTCTTTTTTCATATTATTTTTATTTCATTAAAAATCAATTCTTTTCTCATAAAATATACCTGATCATAATTTCTTCTCCATCTACTCCTCCCAGTACCTCCAAACCTCTCTTCCACTGTGGATCCACCCCTTTTCTGTCTCTCATTATAACAGAACAGGTCTCTAAGTGATTACCGCAAATATAACAAAATAAAATAAAATGAAGCAAGACTATCAAAATTGGAAACCCAACAGGAGGGAAAGAGACCCAAGGGTAGCCACAAAAGTCAGATACCCACTCATTCTCACAGCCAGGAGTCCCATAAAAATACTAACCTATCACCTATAATATATACGCAGAGGAGCTGGTGCAGACCTATGTAGGTCCTGAGCTTGCTGCTTCAGTCTCTGTGAGCTCATAGGCTCCTTGCTTAGTATATTCATAAGGACTGTTCTCCTGGTATCCTCAATCCCTTCTGGCAATCTTTCTGAGTCTACTTCCTCTGAATTCTCTAAGCTCTGAGGGCAGGAATTTGATACAGATCTACAATTTAGACTCTCTCTGCACAATTTCTGTCTGTGATCTCTGCATCTGTTTCCATCTGCTGCTGGAAGAAGCCTCTCTGCTGGTGAATCCATAAGGTGCCCATCTATGAGTGTGGCAGAATATCATTAGGAATCATTTTATTGATTTATTTTTTAAGCCAGTACTGTTTGTTTTTACCCTAGGGTCTCTGGGATATCTAGTCTGTTTTTTGTTTACAATGTTAATAAGCAGTATCAGGCATAGTACCCTTTTCATGGAGTGGGCCTTAGGTCGAATCAAACATTTGCTGTCTAAATTGTTATCAAATAAGCTCAAAGCCATTCACAGATTAATAGCAACAACAGAACTAAAATAAATGAAAGAAAAAGAGAGAGAGAGAGAGAAAGAAAGAACAAAAGAAAGAAAGAAAGGAAGGAAGAAAGGAAGGAAGAAAGAAAAAAAAGAAAGAAAGAAAGAAAGAAAGAAAGAAAGAAAGAAAGAAAGAAAGGAAGAAAGAAAGAAAGAAAGAAAGATGGATGGATGGAACGAACTCAGGAATAGGAGGAACCAATATTAATACGTTGGGTATGATTGCTTTGCAGTATGACTTCAATACAATCCAAAGAAAATTCAGAACAGTTTAGAACAGGAAAGCTGATTCCAAAATTACATGCAAAGTAGAGGAATTCAAAATTCTATGTAGGATTATGAATAAAAAGTACACACATTGACACAATGTGACTTCTGAGCTTAACACAAAGTTACAACAATGTGCACGTTATTTGTGAAAGAAAAAAGGGATGGAAGGAAAAGGCCAAGAACAAAAGCATGGAAATATAGTCAAGTTTTAAATAAATGACCTGAGGAAAATCTGCCAGCAAAAGTGTGATCTTGAACAATGTCACCCGACCGCCTGTGATCCTTCATGTATAGAAATAAAATAAACACAGACTTCACAACTCCCACAAAACTGACTCAAAGTGACCCCTAAACTGCTATGTTACTACCTTTCAGCAACTGATATTTCTTCCAAACATAGAAGGCTCATGTGCTAGAACTCTCACTAGAAAGGAGGTGATTACACAGCTCTGCCATGGCTTCGAAGCTTCTCACTCCCTATTGTGGTGTCAGGCAAATAAAGTCCCGCTGATGCCCGCACAGACAACACTGTTAAAAGTACTTTAGTGCCTGCTTCCTGCCACAAGGACCACAGCACAAGATATGGAATCTGCCCCACCCACCAGGAACACCTGAGAAATCCCTCTAGCTCAGAAATGCTTTTTGTGCCCTAGAATTTCTCTGCAGAGAAGTTCCCTGAATCTCACTATTGTTGCTGGGGTAGCTGAAAGTTAAAAATATTCTAGTCACGTATTGACGAAACATGATCCCATCCACTCCTTTAAACCAGTTCCCTAACTATTTCTGACATTTATAAAATGAACCTTAGAGTGGAAGGCAGCGTTTAGAACCTCTAGAATCAGCATCTTCAGTTTTCCAACCTGCTTTCTAACTGCACACCGAAAGCAATCCCTGTGTGTGCACAGTGGGCAGCAATGTCACAGCAACACAGTTATGCAGCCAAAGCTGCAGATCCTTTTGCTCCCCAGGGCATCCACTCTCAAAGAGGCTCAGAGGCAAGGGCATGTACCCAGGACACATGGAAAAACAGAACCACAGTCTAGCTCACAGTCCATCCCAGTCCCATCAGTTCGGGCAGTTCAGAGGATCTGCTCCTCCTCATCAGGGTCAGTGCCCCCAGGCCCACTCACCATGGAAGGCCTTAGGGTCTCTGCCAGGCTTCCTACAGCAGCATTAGAGAAGAATCTTGGAAAGAACCCACATTCTACCTTGGACAGTTTCTCCTGATTGCCAGGCCTGACCAGAATCCCTTATTAGCTAGGGCCTCAGTATGGTGGTAGCTACCCTACTGGGTTAAGAGAGACCCCTGCAGCTGACTGCCTTAAAATTCAGTCAGTGGTCTAACTTGTTGTGGGACATTTTACTATTGAGTGCTGTTTCAGTTTGTAAAAGGGTTTTGATGCCTTGTAGCTGGGAAGCCAGATGCCTTGCAGCAGTGCAGGCCTTGCTTCCTACATAGTCACACCCTGTGCTAGCCTTGAGATTCCCAACAGATAGACAATAGAAGGTGAGCAGTCACAGGCAGGTCACGTGGAGATCATGAGCAAAGACTCTGATCACTCCCAGCCTAGGATCATTGTGTTGTAATGAATGCTTGATAGAGGGGGTGCGGGAAACAGTTAAAAGGGCTAAGGCAGGAGATTGTTTGGAGAAGAGAGGAATGAAGGAGAATTGGGGAAAAAAGATGAAGACTCTGCCTAGCCGCCAGGGTATAGAATTCCCTGAGATCTGACATGGTTTGTGATTAATAAGAAGCATTGAAAATTCAATGCTGGACTCATATTAAGTGACTGAACCTTACTTTAACACTAACTCTTGCCTACCCTGGTTCCCCAGAAGTAGACACAATAAAATGTTTCTCCTATTCTGGTCTGAAGGCAGAAGTCATGCTCCACCTGCAAATCCTTCTCCTTTTACTGCAATGGATGGTTGACTCTGTGATTCAAATGGCTAATTTTAGAACTCTGATGGTACAGCTCTGTCATTTAAGAAATTAGACTCAGATCAAGCCACCTGACTCAACATAAGAGAGCTTGTCTCTGAGCTGTGAATTGATGTCACATGCCTTTAGGCCCAGCACTCAAGACACAAAGGCAGGTGGATATCTGAGTTCAAGGCCAGCCTGCTCTAAAGATCGAGTTCCAGAACATTCAGAGTTATAACACAGAAACCCTGTCTCAAAAGAAAAAACTTGTCAGTTTAACAATTTTCTAAAAGACTGGAAATGCATTCAATTATTCTAGAACTTATATGCCTTCCCAGGGAGAAATCACTCCACACACTTGAGATACTAATAATTGTAACAATAATAATAATAATATTTAAAACCATGCATCCATCACTGGGTAAGGATCAAAGAAAAGCTATCCCAGAACAAATTTCCAATTCCGCAAATGCTGTCAACACTAAGTAAGTCCCTTTGAGACTCACGACCTAAGTTATATTTTGAACAATGTAAATACAGACAGGAGACTGCAAGTCTAGCCACTTAGGCCGACGGGAGATTTACTCAGCAAAGATATTACAGAATAATTTTTTTAAGTACACCACTCACCTAAAAAGGAAAAAAACAAACAGAAAAACCAAACAGGTCATTCTTCAGGGACAGGGTCTAGGGGTGAACAAGCAGGTGTACCCTAGCATCCTACTTTCTCACAGGCATGGTTACAGAATGCCACGCAAATTTGAGTGTTTGAGAGGCAGCCAGCCTCGGCGAAACTTTACTTTGTGTGACTTAGTATCTGCTAAGCATTAGTAAATCCTTTCTATCATCCATTCCACTCTGTTACATCACGTCTCAGTAGAGGAGTGCTACCCAACACATAAGATGCCATTCGCAACCTCCACAAAATTAACTGCAAACGGATCTTACACCTAAACGTTAAACGAGGAGTTTGGAAATTCTAGAAGATACTAGAGAACCTAGGCAACCCAGACTGGCAACCTGCATTTAGTCGGATGCCCCAAAAGCTTGGTGATGTTGACTACAAGGATGTTTCTACACACGGTATTCTGCTCCCAACGTTCTGCGCAGATGCAGCCCGCAGAGCTCCATCTGGAAGAGGCCTCAGGCCTGGGAGGGAGTTGCAAGGACCTCTCCTGACGCCATGTTGTCTGCGGGTTGGCAATGCGCCCCGCATAGGACCCACGACCCCAGCTCCCAAACCTCAGCCTTCCGGTCCTCCCTGTTGGGGACACCGGGCCCCTTGCTCACCATTTTGCTGCTTCAGAGACTTCCCCGCTCTTCTCCCAACTCCTGATAGAAAAGCTCTCAGAACAACACACCACACCACTGGCACCTGGTCAGCCCAGGAGCTGAGCTTGCTGCATGGCGCCTAGACTATCTCTCCACCCCTTCTTACTGGCGGGTCCACCTGAAGGCTCTGATTGGCTAGTGAGGCCTGAGTGACAGGAGCACCTCCCTTAGGATTAGGGTGTGCTCACCCGACACAGCACAGGGCTACCTAGCCCATGCTTCCACCCAGAACCAGACTTTCCCGTCTTTGATGTGCATTTCTATAGCACTTACGCCTATGCTCCATAGTTGACCCGTCTGTTGTCCTGCACGCAGTATCCACTTTCCCCTAGGAAACAAGGTGACTAGCTTGCACAGCCCTTTACACAACTCGCAGTGGAGTGATTTCCCTGTCCCACAGGTGGAAGGGTGCCCAGAATATTAACAATTAAAGAGAGATTTTAGGGAACGAGACTTTTTTTCCCCGTGGCTTCTCGCTTGAGGGCTGGTGAACTGAAGCTACTTTTAACAGGCTAGGCAGGGGAATTCAGACAACCCTGAGAGAAAAGAAGGAGCCAGATCACAAATACCATAGGTTTTCCTTCCACCAGAAGGCTGGATGATGGCTCCATTGCAGTCGGAGTTTTCATCCTGAGCCAAGCCTCAGCTGCTCTCCAATGACCTCTCTATGCCTTTAAAACCAGTCCACCTGTGTGACTCCTGCAGCATCAAATTCAGGTACCAAGAGATAGAACCTCAACCAGTTCTGGAAGACAGCTTCTGTGTGCTGACAGTGAGGAAACACATTCCCAGATTTTAAGATATAGTCTGGTTTACAGGAAAAACAACTAGTCCTTTTCTGCAAGAAGGGTTTCCTCATGGAGTTCTCTTCACCATCACCAAGGCTTGGATTACTTGTAGTTAGGTTTGTGGGGGAAAAAATGTTCCATTTAACTAAGTGACTATTGGACGCTAAGCCCCTACTTCCCTCAGCAGGGTGTCCCGGGCCTTTGGGGAGAATATCTGGCAAAGTCTAGGCAGTTTGGTATTCTTTTTCACCACTGCTATAGGGAGACACACACCCTTTTTTATAAACTTCAAACACAAGACCCACTTGGGCTTCACACACCAAAAAGCCATCCACAAAGTCAGTTTATAGAAGAACACACTCTGGTTTCTGTTTCCTGTGTCCTGGCTGCTACCAGCGCCAGAAGAGGGAGGGAACATTGAATCCTTGATCAGGAAAAGCAATTAGAAACTTGCTTTTTCCTGCTTCCAGCTTATTTCTTTATCTCTAAGGACCTCCATTCTGTGGCTCTAACCTCGGAGCTTTTTTCCCCCCCTCATTTATTTATTAATTTCACAGCCCTTTTCTCTCCATAGAGACTTATTTCCTTTCTCTCTCTTCTCTTCCTTCAAGAGCCTTCAATTAATACATAAATCTCTATCCTGTGGTGGCTTCCCTGAGCGTACCTTACTTGACTCGGTGAGGTCTAGAGTTTCTTTCTTTTCTTCCTTTATCTGCATGTTGGATTAGCTGGTATGACGTTCTGCCCCATGATGGTGCACCATTTGTAGCTGTTATGCTGCCGGGGGGCACATCAGTCTGTGCTCTCAACACAACATGCAATGGAGGGCAGTATCTACACCTTCAACAGAGTTCCACTGCCTGTACTATTTTCAACCTGACAGCTTACTGAATCTGGGTCAAGAGGAGCCCAACGAGATGGGAAAATACCCTATGTGGAGTTAGGGATAGGAAGAAACAGGAGAGGACCTGAGTGGCCCCTGTGCAGAGTAGTGACCAGGTCTCAGGACTGCAGTGTCCCGTGAACCAAGAATGCTTTTGTTCCATCTGCTCCTTCAACACACAAAGGGGGTTAGGTATTGAGTACCACATTAGCCCACCTGACAGTGTGACTATATGATCCTCTCCACTCCCTAGCCTGTACCGCCCTCCGCCTCTGATACTGAGGTGAGTGGGAGCGCCACGCAAAGCCCTAGTTCCCCAGATTCCCAGCCACTCCCCCTTCTGTGGGTACCTCAGACTCTTCCCTACCCCTGTTACCAAGACCCTTTGATATGGGCAGGGAAGAGGCCCATGGACTGTGTCTCCGTGTATCGCAGTCCCTGCTGAGACCCACACACAGATCTGAAGACCCTGTTACTCTATACAAATGCCTTGGAATACAGGGCGGTGAGACTCAAACTTTCCAAGTATCCAAACACCGGCTTCACAAGCTTCAGAAAGAAGATGTACCAGCTAACTGGACAGAACCCTCCAGAGTGCCCAGCACCAAAGCTTGCTGGAGCCATGTCCCCTGACCAGCTGGGGAAGACTCAAATGGACATTGGCCTGATCCAGCCACAGTCTCAAGGGGTTCTGTGGTGTTCCCTCCTTTGCACTCTCTCCAGGATCACTGAAATCCTGAAACTCCTGTCTCTATCTCCTAAGTACTATGATTCTGTTATGGAGTTCAAATCCACTGGGAAAAACTTAGACCTAATTCAAACTCAGATGAAATGAAACATTCCTACTGCTGGCAGAAGAACAGCAGCGTTAGAGTAAAATAGCATGCTATGCAGAGGTTGGGGGCTGCAGGGGAGTTTTTTAAAAAGTGGATATCAGAAAGTTGTGTGTTACAATTACCCATGGAATTCACAGCTGGGTACGAAATTTGTTTATTTCCCTCTTTTTTTTCCCCTTCCTAGTATAAAGTCTAAGAAAGACCATTTCATTCCTTCCATAGCAATACATGGATTTTACAGACACAAAAGCCAACTGTTAGGACCACAGGAATAGGAACTCAATCGAATGTCACCTGTAGGCCACTAGGATCTGACAAGCATTCTGGGGAAAAAAGTCAACAGTCTTTAATGAATCTCTGTCTCCACATCATGTTTCATTAGGTACCCCAGGGGACCTGTGTGGATAATTACTCAGGTCTGAGCACTCTAATGACAGGGACAGCACAGCTCATTTGTGAGAAGGCAATAACACAGTGCCTTCAGGTTAGGGCTGGGTGTCATGTCCCCAAAGCACCATGCCTACCTCACTTGGCTTCTTTTTCATCTTTACTGAGGAGTTACGATAATGGGATGAGCATGATGATACTTACTCTTAACTGTAGTCACAAACCACTTACTGCTGTGAGACTGGTTTCGCTGACTGTGAAGTAAAGACAGAACTCTGCCATAGTCCTTTGATGTGGATATAGCAGGCACAACGATAAACACAATATTGCCATAATTGGAAGGCAGTGGAGTTTAAAGCAGGAGGGACGCATTTGATGGGAGCCTTCGGCCAGGCTCAGACATTCACCTTCCGTAAGCAAATTAAAAGAGCCAATTTTGCTGCTTGTGTGGTGCCCACCTTTTACCCTAATATTCTGGAAGGAAGTTGGACAGATCTCTGTGATGGTCTAGGTCAGCCTGATCTACATAGTGAGTTTCAGCCAACCAGGAATTCATAGTGAGACTCTCCTTTAAAAGGCGGAAGGGGCAAATTAATAGTGAAAAGTAGAAAACTGAGGCTCATTCAAAGATCCTATAAGCTCCCTGACCCACACTTGGGGTCCTAACGGGATAATGTTTAAATAGAAGTCAAGGTATATGCACAACTAAGCCATCCAGCAAGGTGTGAAGTGTTTCTTCCCGATCCTGAATCCCCTACCACATTCTCAGCTCCTGTCTCTAATGCATGGTCTGGAGAATAATGTGTAAATGTGTCTTCAGGAGACAAGTTCTCTGGAGAACTCGGTCTTTCCTCAAAATTAGATTCCTAGGGAAATTTTAATTTCAAGGGGTCCACTGGTTCAATAGATGTTAGCCTGAGGGGGAGAATCACAGATACAAGAATATTCTTTAGAATATTCTTATTCCCACCTAGCAGAATGGGTACAGGGATAACAGCAGGGGACTGAAGAGCATTAAGGTCTAAGTACGAACCTCAAGGTTTACAGTGTGCTGTTCCAGGCAGCTGGACTACATTTGCTAAGAATAAGGACATAGTAGAAGATCTGCCAGAGGCAGAAGAGTAGACACAGAGAGGACAGTGTGAGCCAGGTAACATTCAGATATTGGCAAGAGCCTTCTCTAAAGACCTACAGTCTGCTATGGAGTTAACAAGGCCAGGCAACTCATTGGTTTGCACAGCTCCAATGAACTCGTCTTGGAGAGGCAATGTCCCAAGAAATTCGTCCCCAAAACACCCCTGTGGAGTGTGATAGTGGTTGCCTCTGTCATGGTTTCCTTGTTTATTTTGTGGTATGAAAGTTCTGTGAGGGTCTTTAACCCCTTACAAGGCAGTGTTACCAGTGCCACTCAGCTGAATTGGTGACTGTATTGAAATGCCAGAAAGAAGAACTAATCAAAGACATCAGATTAGGTTGTATCACCAACCTGCTTTAGAATAACAACCTAGGGAACTACATAGGAAAACACATTCTTAGTAGCTGAAGGCTACAAAGGTTAGTAGCTTAGCAAACATGAAGAAAGCCTGGTTGCTAGGGCCTATGCGTTTCATCTATGAAAAAGAAGCCTAAGTTTTTTAAATAAGTTTCGGTGCCCATTGCTAAGTTTGAAACTCATTGACCACAGTTAATTTGATATCTTCCTAGTTTTTACAATTACAGACGAGAAGGGTCAAGGATGTCTACATACCAATCGGCAGGCAGCAGGAAGACAGTGTCACATCAGGCCTGGCTTGAGAATCTGAAACCTCAAAGCCCTCCCCGAGTGACACACTTCCTCCAAAAGAGTCACACCTCCTGCAAGGCCACATCTTCTAATAGTACAACTCTCTATAAACCAAAGGGGGCCTTTTTCATTTAAACTACCACATTCCACACCCAGGCCACCATATGTTTATAGCCATATCATTGCTAATACAGTCTCCCTTGCTGTCGCTGTTCCGTCCCAGCCCACAGCCAGCTGGGCTTTGGCCCAGTTCCCTACCCTAGCTAGATGCAGGAAACTTCTTCTGGGGGAGCAGCGGAGAAGTGCAAGAGGGAGTGGACTTGTGTGCTGGGACTGGTGTAGACCCTGATTTCTGCATGAGAAAGAAAAAACGAGACACAATGAATCAGTCCCTGGAGCCCCTCCTGGTGGAAGCAGCACTCAGTTTAATGCCACATCTCTGTTACCTATATATTCCCCAGTAGGGGAGGGTTCTGGTTGCTCAAAGTGGGGGATCTTATTGGGCTCAGACAAGGGCAATGGGGTAGCCTTATTTGCATGCAGGGCCAGGCGACTGCCACATGGTCCCACAGAGACAAAGAGTGAGGTGTCCTATCAGCCACAGGGCAGACAAGCACTTGCAGAGTTATTTTCCTTTTGCATCTGTGAAAACAGGCAATATTTAATATTTAGCTGGGATCAGGCTGGGCACAAAGGCGAGGAGCAGCTGAGCCCCAATGCCCTCACCTTCTGGGATGGGGAGGTGCGTCTAGCTGCTTCAACACACTCCTCAGCCTCATGGCGGTTTTTACATCATTGCCAAATACCTCAATTATCAAGGAAAAAAGAAAACTTTAAACAGAAAAGGTAAAAAAATGAAGGCACTTACTACAGAGACATGAGATGCAATTGTGAGCATACTTACAAAAACAATACAGACTGGAGAGAGAGCTCAGCAGTTAAGAGCTGGTGCTGTTCTTGCAAAGGATGAGGGTCCTAGTTCCGACAAGGCAGCTGACATCCTTTCTAACTTCATGCCTAGGTGACCCAGTGACCTCTTCTGATATCCCCAGTCACAAGATACACACGTGCATGTAGGAAAAATACTAATATGGCTAAATACATCTAAAAATAAACACAAGCCAGAAGACAGTGGCACATCATCCTCAAAGATCGGAAAGAAGAAGTATATCGACTGAGAATTCAACTCCCAATGGAGGAAAGTCAAGAGTTTAAGACACGCTATATTAGCCAGGATTCAGGATTCTCTAAAGGGATAGAGAACAAATAAAATGAAGATATATGGGTGTGTAAAGGGAGTCTTTTAGAGGGGCTTACAGGCTGTAATAATCTCGCTAGTCCAACAGTGGCTGGCTCCCAAAGGGAAGGCCAGGAATCTGGTAGTTAGTTGTTCAGTCCATGAGTCTGGATGTCCCAATTGGTCTTTAGTCTACACTGGAGTCCTAGAATGGCTGGATGTACTACTCTTACGTGTTCCTTATAAGTAGGCCGTATTTTAAGAACACATCACATGACTGGGTTTGGTAGTACACACCTTTAATCCCAGCATTCAGGAAAGGCAGAAGGATCTCTGAGTTGAAGGTTAGCCTGATCTACATAGAAAGCTCCAGGACAGCCTGAGAAGTAAAGCCTCCCACCCTTCACCTACCCCCTAAAAAAAATCACACACACACACACACACTCATCTGTGTGACAACTCAGGTGTTGTTTATACCTTAACTGAAAATCTTCAAATAAGGTTAAGAACAAACAACAATGTAGCCCAGGGTGGTGATGTGAGTCTTTAATCCCAGAACTTGGGAGGCAGAGGCAAGTGAATTTCTGTGCATTCTAGGCCAACCTTGTCTATATATTGATTTCCATGCCAGCCCAGACTACCTGGTGAAACCCTCTCTCAAAACAACCAAACTGGATATTAGGTGAATTTGGATCTGGGAAGAGATAGTTAATGGAGACGAATATGATCAAAATATAATACATGAAATCCTCAAAAAATAAAAAATAAATTTAAAAATTTAAATTTCAAACATTAAAATAAATTTAACAAAGCATTACGGAACATCCGTGACACATTTCCTCTCCGCCATCGTCAAGGTAAATCTTGCTCCACATTTAGAAATTCCGTAAAGTAACACTGCAGTGTAGCAGAGTACTGACTGCAGCATGCTCTCAAGGCTTTGACAGCAGTCTTAGAATTCACAGGCATGGGGAAGCCTAAGGGAACGATATTATATATATGATTTTCCCAGGGAAAGCCTGGGGAAGTCTTCCCTGTCCACTTCCCAACCTGTTTCCAGCCAGCCAGAGTAAAAGATTGAGTAGGAACATGAGTCACTCCTCGGAAGGGAGAATTCCTCACTGCAGAGCACACAAGCTCTACACAAATGCAGAAAAGCGGTTAATCCCGAGGACAAGCCACTTGTTCCCCATCACAAAAATAGGACAGTAGCTTTTGTAAATTCATCCCAAACCGCCTAACATCTGAGCCAAACCATTCTCTCTGGGAAGCAGAAGTTTGCTGGACTGTGGCCACCACCCTCTTGTGCAGGGCCTGACACAGGAGGCAACTGCACAAAGGGCAGAGACCATGGTCAGCTCTTCCTCCAAGGCCTGCCACAGAGAGCACTGAACACACAATCCTATTCTTCACGGGACCTGTGGCAGACAGACTTCCTCAGGTTCAGGCCAGGACCACAGAGAGATCAGAGTGTGCTGGAACTGGGGACACATGAGGACAGTATCTTTCTTCCAAGAAAGGGGCTTTGGGAGCTCATCTTAACTCAGGTCTGGAAATCCTTCAGAAGGGACCTGGGAACATGAAGAGACTCCAAGGCACCCAAGGGGATAGGAATTGTTGCCAGGGCTCCCAGGGGGACAGGAGGAGACTCCAAGGCACCCAAGGGGGCAGAAGGAGACTCCAAGGCACCCAAGGGGGCAGGAGGAGATTCCAAGGCACCCAAGAGGACAGGAGGAGATGCCAGGGCACCCAAGAGGACAGGAGGAGACGCCAGGGCTCCCAAGGGGACAGGAGGAGACACCAGGGCTCCCAAGGGGACAGGAGGAGACTCCAAGGCACCCAAGGTGACAGGTGTAGACTCCAAGGCACACAAGGAGACAGGAGGAGACTCCAAGGCACCCAAGAGGACAGGAGGAGATGCCAGGGCACCCAAGAGGACAGGAGGAGACGCCAGGGCTCCCAAGGGGACAGGTGGAGACACCAGGGCTCCCAAGGGGACAGGAGAAGACTCCAAGGCACCCAAGGGGACAGGAGATCGGGAGAGCTCCCAAGGGGACAGGAGATCAGGAGGGCTTCCAAGGGGACAGGAGGTCAGGAGGGCAGGATGGCAGGAGGAAACCGAGCTACAGCAGAGGAGCTGCGGGACAGTGTCCGGGTCACGGTACCCCGCGCGAGGACGCCGTCGCCCGTCCGCCCTGGGCCACACAAAGCGGACCACGCGGAGCAGAGCGCAGACCGAGCCCCAGCCCCGACCCGGCGCTGAGCCGCCTCCCCGTCCGCCGCCCGCGGGGCCCACGCCGCGGCCTCCCGTCCTCACCGGTGCGGGCGGGCCGTTCCACTCACAGGCGCCGACCCCGCGAGCCCGGGGCGCCCAGCCGAGACCGCAAGGGGACAGACCCGGGAAGCCGAGGAGAGCCGGGGGCCGGGAGGACCGAGAAGGCACGGTTCTCACCCGGCAGAGCTCCTGCTGCACTGAACCTTCGGGAGTGGGAGGACCTTCCGGAGCCTGGGCCTTTTCACTGGCTCCCAGCCCAGTGTCTGCCTGGAAGGGTTGGGGTGCTGGCACCCTCAAGCTTCCTGGGGACCCAAGGCTGTGTCTGTCTGTCTCTCTCCTCCCCTCCCCACCTCTCTTTCTCTGTGTCAACCACCACTAGGAGGCTGGGCTGGGGGGTGTGTGTGTGTGTGTGTGTGTGTGTGTGTGTGTGTGTGTGTGTGTGTGTGTGTGTGTGTGTGTGTGTGTGTGTACATCCACTAGGAGCCTTGTGAGTCCTTTGATGTGGTTATAACTTATAACAGACTTGATAATAAAGAAAAACAATATTTCTAATAGTTGGAAGACAGTGGAGTTTAAGGCAGAAGGGTTACATTTAATGGGAGCCTTCTTTGGTACTGGAGTTAGGACCAGAGTCTGTCCTGGCTACACTCATGAGACAGTCTTTGCAGCTCATCCCTCATGAAACAATAGATAGTTAAAAGCTGCCAGATATGGTGGCACATGCCTTGTCTAAATCCCAGCCCTTGAGAATCTGGAGTCAGAGACAGGCAGAACACAGCGAGGTCCAGGAAAGCCAGAGCTACAGAAGAGAGAGACCCTGTCAAACAAATAGATGAGCATACTTCTTTTTACATAAAAAATTAAATCTTAGATGAATATTTAATAATGCAGTATAAAGAGAATCAACGATTTTCTGGGCTGATACTTTGGTTTTAGAGTTGGCAATTATAGAGAACGTCCCATAAATAAATAGAAAAGGCAGAAATACAGGTAGGACCATTTCACAAGTTGTTAAAATATTTGTCTTTATTGCAACCAAAAATCATTTAATGACTTTTTAAAATAAAATACACATCAGTAATGCAGACAATGTTTTAAAGCTAAGCTTTCTAATACGACAGTGTACAACACAATACAATGATAAATTAATCTATTGCTGACATGCTGATGGATGACATCCAGAACGTAGGAAAGACTGTTTTCCACAATTAGATCATCATTTCCTTAAGAGCAGAAAACTGAATATTTAGTAAAAGTACTTCAATTTGCACCATGCAGCAACTCTTGTGTACGAGCTGAGGTGCTTCATGTAGCTATTACGTGCATGGCATGACATCACATGCAATACACATGGTGTATGATCAGATCAAAGTCTAGGTGCAGTTTCAACTTTCACCAGCTGCTTCTTGAAAGGGTCAGCAGATTGCATGTTGGAACCACTGGAATAGTAGCCACATATCAGAGCTAGCATGTAGATACTGAGTACTGAATCCAGGCCCCTGCTAGGGCAACCACCCATCAAAATTGCTCTGTAGGTGATTTTGTAGAAAAGAACTCTCCCATTGGATGCCAGCACATCTCGAACTGATTTCCTCATTGCTTGTAAAAAGGCCACGCTCGTAGACATGGGCCTGTCACCGAGCTACAACGGTGGTTGGAGCAGAAGGATGGATTGTCTCAGCGGGAAACTCAGAGAGACCCTGTCTCAAAAAAACTGAATGGTAGCCACATATCACAGCTAGCATGTAGATACTGAGTACTGAATCCAGGCCCCTGCTAGGGCAACCACCCATCAAAATTGCTCTGTAGGTGATTTTGTAGAAAAGAACTCTCCCATTGGATGCCAGCACATCTCGAACTTCTGATTTCCTCATTGCTTGTAAAAAGGTTCTGCCACGCTCGTAGACATGGGCCTGTCACCGAGCTACAACGGTGGTTGGAGCAGAAGGATGGATTGTCTCAGCGGGAAACTCAGAGAGACCCTGTCTCAAAAAAACTGAAAGGGAAATAATACAAAAGAAAAGAAAAGGATATGAAACCATAAGAAAGGAAAGGAAAGGAAAGGAAAGGAAAGGAAAGGAAAGGAAAGGAAAGGAAAGGAAAGGAAAGGAAAGGAAAGGAAAGGAAAGGAAAGGAAAGGAAAGGAAAGGAAAGGAAATATTTGAATCGTACCTCCACAGGACTCACAAAGTCCTGTGTTTGAACCTAAGCACCCAAACACTTAAAAGAAACAAAAGGTTCTAACAGGGCCTGTGCATAAAAGCCATCAATTCCCATGCAGGGGGCACAACCAATTTGCAACTTGAAGAACTTTGTGCCAAGGTTTGATTAAGAACACCAGCATGTGAGACATTTGCATTAAAATTGATAGGAGTTGTTAAGCTAAACAAATGTTACTAAATAGCAAGAGAGTAATTTCATTGTTGGGTTCCCTACAAGATGAGGAAATTTATTAAAGTGTGGCAGTTTTTGGAAGGTTGAGAACCACTGTGTAGAAATAAGTCACACCTGAGTGAATCACGCTCTATAGCAGATCATGATCAGACCTTCGTGATGGTGGAGAGTTTGAATATTGCAGGTCCTGAGTCAAATACTACAGGGTCACTTCTGACTTGTCATCAACAACTTTCGCCATATTTCTCTATTACCACTTTTGCCATGAACACATGTCAATGTTTTTTCCAACCCAACGCTGATCCCCTCAGGATGCGGTGTTCATTTCTGACTTTATCCTGTAACTCTAGAAACGCCTTGCATTGTTAACACCATGGAATGCACAATTGTGGGCTAACATACTGTACTTCCCTGACACAGTCATGTGAAAGGCTTCAAAAGAATCTCCAGGCCCCTGTGAAGCTAGGGTCCAGGCTCCGGACTAGCTTGAGACAGATGCAGTAATTATCAAGTTGGGAACATACGCCACCGTGTGGCTGTAGCCAGCCACTGCGGAGGCAGGCAACGTCCATGGGCTTTCTTTCATGGTTGTTCTCTGAACCCTTCTACCCAGCCACGAGCAAACGCTCATGGCCAGGGCAGAAGGGTTCAGAGAATTCATTCAAGGAACCTTCTGGACCCTCGGTGAGCCTCTTCTCGCGGCCTTGAGAATCTCCCTTTCTGACCATGCTCAATCCCACCCTCAGCAGTGCGTACTGATCCTCCTGAGGAGCCCCAGGGTCCTCCTTCTAAAATTTCGTGAACCCCTTCCTGTTCTTTCCCTGGTTCTTTCTGCTTACAAGAATTTGTTCCTGATTCTACTCTTTGCATTTTTCCACAGGGCAAGATCAAGGGGCCCTCCAGCATTAAGGGTCAATGTCAGCTTTTTAAAATACAGGAGCTGGTCTCTGCAGGGATCACCATTGTGGATGTTGGAACTTCTGGATAGATAGCCACATATAGCAGCTATCATCTGGATGCTCAGTACTGAATCCAGGCCCCTGCAAAGACACAAGGGCCTCATAAAGGCTTGGAGGTTTTCTTGTAGAAAAAACACTCATATTGGATTACTGCACACTTCCTTTCTCTGATTCCCTCATTGTTTGTAAGAAGGTCTGCCCTGCTTGGGGGCACAGCCTGGCACCGAAAGACAAGGGTGACTCTGGCAGATGGATGGAATGTTTGTGTGGAGTCTAGGAATGATCCTGACTCAGAAATTTAAAAACGAAAGAAGAGAAAAGAAAGAAACAAAAGAGGAAAAAGAAAGCCAAAAGGAAGAAAATTTCATATCGTACCTCTACAGTATTCACAAAGTCTTGGGTTTGATTCTGAACACACAACCACTTCAAAGAACCCAGAGTTTCTAACAGGGCCTGTTCATATACGCCATCGGTTCTCATGCTGAGAGGCTCAACCAATTATGGGCATGAAGGACTCTGTCCTAGGGTTCAAATACGAACTGCTGCATGTCAGATATTTGCATTAAGTTTGATAGAGGTAGCTTTGCAAGACAACAGTTACAAGTTAGCAACAGAATAATTTCATTGTTGGGTTTCTCACAACACGAGGAACTGCATTAAAGTGTTGCAATCTGAGGAAGGTTGAGAACCACTGTGTAGAAATAAGTCACACTTGAGTGAATCATGATCGATAGCAGATCATGATCAGACCTTAGTGATTGTGGAGAGCTGGTATATTGTGGGTCCTGAATCAAATATTATAGGGTCACTTGGAACGTGTAAACAGCATTTTGGCCAGTTTTCATTGTGACCCCTTTTGCCATGAACAGATGTCAATGTTCTTTCCAACCCTACGCTGATCCCCTCAAGATGTGATGATCATTTCTGACTTGGTCCTATAACTCTAGACACGCCATGCATTGTTCACACCACGGAATACACTATTTCGAAATGTGTTTCCCTGAGACACAGTCATGCCAATGGCTTCAAAAACATCTCCAGTGCACTGTAAAGCAAGAGTTAAGCTTCTACGCCAGTTTGAGACCAATGCAGGAACTATCAATGAGGGTTCAAATGCCACCATGCCGCTCCTGACTACTTCTGCGGAGGCAGCCAACTTAGATTGAGGTTCCTGCACACCTGTACTGTGAACCGTTCTTCCCCAGCAAGCTCATTGCTGGGATTCAAGGACCCTTCTGGAAACATGGTTAGCCTCTTCTCCCTGCCCTGAAAACCTCCCTTCTTCAGACCCTGCTCATTTGCACTCCCACCAGTGGCTCCTGATCCTTCTGCTGACGCCCTTGGTCCCTTTTCTAAAATTCCATGAACCCCTTCCTGTTCTTTCCCGGGTTCTTTCTGCTCACAAGAACTTGTGGCTGATGCTGCTCTTTGCATCTTTGCAATAGGCAAGATCCGGGAGCCCTCCTCCATTATGGGTCAGTGTCAGCTTTTCAACTTTCACCAGCTGCTTCTTGCAGGGGTCAGCAGATTGCATGTTGGAACCACTGGAATGGTAGCCACATATCACAGCTAGCATGTAGATACTGAGTACTGAATCCAGGCCCCTGCTAGGGCAACCACCCATCAAAATTGCTCTGTAGGTGATTTTGTAGAAAAGAACTCTCCCTTTGGATGCCAGCACATCTCGAACTTCTGATTTCCTCATTGCTTGTAAAAAGGTTCTGCCACGCTCGTAGACATGGGCCTGTCACCGAGCTACAACGGTGGTTGGAGCAGAAGGATGGATTGTCCTCAGCGGGAAACTCAGAGAGACCCTGTCTCAAAAAAACTGAAAGGGAAATAATACAAAAGAAAAGAAAA
This sequence comes from Cricetomys ansorgei, assembly GCA_026225945.1. Lineage (NCBI taxonomy): Eukaryota > Metazoa > Chordata > Mammalia > Rodentia > Nesomyidae > Cricetomys > Cricetomys ansorgei. The sequence continues at coordinate 118,477 of JAMJFZ010000683.1, read as the reverse complement.
GGATATGAAACCATAAGAAAGGAAAGGAAAGGAAAGGAAAGGAAAGGAAAGGAAAGGAAAGGAAAGGAAAGGAAAGGAAAGGAAAGGAAAGGAAAGGAAAGGAAAGGAAAGGAAAGGAAAGGAAAGGAAAGGAAATATTTGAATCGTACCTCCACAGGACTCACAAAGTCCTGTGTTTGAACCTAAGCACCCAAACACTTAAAAGAAACAAAAGGTTCTAACAGGGCCTGTGCATAAAAGCCATCAATTCCCATGCAGGGGGCACAACCAATTTGCAACTTGAAGAACTTTGTGCCAAGGTTTGATTAAGAACACCAGCATGTGAGACATTTGCATTAAAATTGATAGGAGTTGTTAAGCTAAACAAATGTTACTAAATAGCAAGAGAGTAATTTCATTGTTGGGTTCCCTACAAGATGAGGAAATTTATTAAAGTGTGGCAGTTTTTGGAAGGTTGAGAACCACTGTGTAGAAATAAGTCACACCTGAGTGAATCACGCTCTATAGCAGATCATGATCAGACCTTCGTGATGGTGGAGAGTTTGAATATTGCAGGTCCTGAGTCAAATACTACAGGGTCACTTCTGACTTGTCATCAACAACTTTCGCCATATTTCTCTATTACCACTTTTGCCATGAACACATGTCAATGTTTTTTCCAACCCAACGCTGATCCCCTCAGGATGCGGTGTTCATTTCTGACTTTATCCTGTAACTCTAGAAACGCCTTGCATTGTTAACACCATGGAATGCACAATTGTGGGCTAACATACTGTACTTCCCTGACACAGTCATGTGAAAGGCTTCAAAAGAATCTCCAGGCCCCTGTGAAGCTAGGGTCCAGGCTCCGGACTAGCTTGAGACAGATGCAGTAATTATCAAGTTGGGAACATACGCCACCGTGTGGCTGTAGCCAGCCACTGCGGAGGCAGGCAACGTCCATGGGCTTTCTTTCATGGTTGTTCTCTGAACCCTTCTACCCAGCCACGAGCAAACGCTCATGGCCAGGGCAGAAGGGTTCAGAGAATTCATTCAAGGAACCTTCTGGACCCTCGGTGAGCCTCTTCTCGCGGCCTTGAGAATCTCCCTTTCTGACCATGCTCAATCCCACCCTCAGCAGTGCGTACTGATCCTCCTGAGGAGCCCCAGGGTCCTCCTTCTAAAATTTCGTGAACCCCTTCCTGTTCTTTCCCTGGTTCTTTCTGCTTACAAGAATTTGTTCCTGATTCTACTCTTTGCATTTTTCCACAGGGCAAGATCAAGGGGCCCTCCAGCATTAAGGGTCAATGTCAGCTTTTTAAAATACAGGAGCTGGTCTCTGCAGGGATCACCATTGTGGATGTTGGAACTTCTGGATAGATAGCCACATATAGCAGCTATCATCTGGATGCTCAGTACTGAATCCAGGCCCCTGCAAAGACACAAGGGCCTCATAAAGGCTTGGAGGTTTTCTTGTAGAAAAAACACTCATATTGGATTACTGCACACTTCCTTTCTCTGATTCCCTCATTGTTTGTAAGAAGGTCTGCCCTGCTTGGGGGCACAGCCTGGCACCGAAAGACAAGGGTGACTCTGGCAGATGGATGGAATGTTTGTGTGGAGTCTAGGAATGATCCTGACTCAGAAATTTAAAAACGAAAGAAGAGAAAAGAAAGAAACAAAAGAGGAAAAAGAAAGCCAAAAGGAAGAAAATTTCATATCGTACCTCTACAGTATTCACAAAGTCTTGGGTTTGATTCTGAACACACAACCACTTCAAAGAACCCAGAGTTTCTAACAGGGCCTGTTCATATACGCCATCGGTTCTCATGCTGAGAGGCTCAACCAATTATGGGCATGAAGGACTCTGTCCTAGGGTTCAAATACGAACTGCTGCATGTCAGATATTTGCATTAAGTTTGATAGAGGTAGCTTTGCAAGACAACAGTTACAAGTTAGCAACAGAATAATTTCATTGTTGGGTTTCTCACAACACGAGGAACTGCATTAAAGTGTTGCAATCTGAGGAAGGTTGAGAACCACTGTGTAGAAATAAGTCACACTTGAGTGAATCATGATCGATAGCAGATCATGATCAGACCTTAGTGATTGTGGAGAGCTGGTATATTGTGGGTCCTGAATCAAATATTATAGGGTCACTTGGAACGTGTAAACAGCATTTTGGCCAGTTTTCATTGTGACCCCTTTTGCCATGAACAGATGTCAATGTTCTTTCCAACCCTACGCTGATCCCCTCAAGATGTGATGATCATTTCTGACTTGGTCCTATAACTCTAGACACGCCATGCATTGTTCACACCACGGAATACACTATTTCGAAATGTGTTTCCCTGAGACACAGTCATGCCAATGGCTTCAAAAACATCTCCAGTGCACTGTAAAGCAAGAGTTAAGCTTCTACGCCAGTTTGAGACCAATGCAGGAACTATCAATTGAGGGTTCAAATGCCACCATGCCGCTCCTGACTACTTCTGCGGAGGCAGCCAACTTAGATTGAGGTTCCTGCACACCTGTACTGTGAACCGTTCTTCCCCAGCAAGCTCATTGCTGGGATTCAAGGACCCTTCTGGAAACATGGTTAGCCTCTTCTCCCTGCCCTGAAAACCTCCCTTCTTCAGACCCTGCTCATTTGCACTCCCACCAGTGGCTCCTGATCCTTCTGCTGACGCCCTTGGTCCCTTTTCTAAAATTCCATGAACCCCTTCCTGTTCTTTCCCGGGTTCTTTCTGCTCACAAGAACTTGTGGCTGATGCTGCTCTTTGCATCTTTGCAATAGGCAAGATCCGGGAGCCCTCCTCCATTATGGGTCAGTGTCAGCTTTTCAACTTTCACCAGCTGCTTCTTGCAGGGGTCAGCAGATTGCATGTTGGAACCACTGGAATGGTAGCCACATATCACAGCTAGCATGTAGATACTGAGTACTGAATCCAGGCCCCTGCTAGGGCAACCACCCATCAAAATTGCTCTGTAGGTGATTTTGTAGAAAAGAACTCTCCCTTTGGATGCCAGCACATCTCGAACTTCTGATTTCCTCATTGCTTGTAAAAAGGTTCTGCCACGCTCGTAGACATGGGCCTGTCACCGAGCTACAACGGTGGTTGGAGCAGAAGGATGGATTGTCTCAGCGGGAAACTCAGAGAGACCCTGTCTCAAAAAAACTGAAAGGGAAATAATACAAAAGAAAAGAAAAGGATATGAAACCATAAGAAAGGAAAGGAAAGGAAAGGAAAGGAAAGGAAAGGAAAGGAAAGGAAAGGAAAGGAAAGGAAAGGAAAGGAAAGGAAAGGAAAGGAAAGGAAAGGAAAGGAAAGGAAAGGAAATATTTGAATCGTACCTCCACAGGACTCACAAAGTCCTGTGTTTGAACCTAAGCACCCAAACACTTAAAAGAAACAAAAGGTTCTAACAGGGCCTGTGCATAAAAGCCATCAATTCCCATGCAGGGGGCACAACCAATTTGCAACTTGAAGAACTTTGTGCCAAGGTTTGATTAAGAACACCAGCATGTGAGACATTTGCATTAAAATTGATAGGAGTTGTTAAGCTAAACAAATGTTACTAAATAGCAAGAGAGTAATTTCATTGTTGGGTTCCCTACAAGATGAGGAAATTTATTAAAGTGTGGCAGTTTTTGGAAGGTTGAGAACCACTGTGTAGAAATAAGTCACACCTGAGTGAATCACGCTCTATAGCAGATCATGATCAGACCTTCGTGATGGTGGAGAGTTTGAATATTGCAGGTCCTGAGTCAAATACTACAGGGTCACTTCTGACTTGTCATCAACAACTTTCGCCATATTTCTCTATTACCACTTTTGCCATGAACACATGTCAATGTTTTTTCCAACCCAACGCTGATCCCCTCAGGATGCGGTGTTCATTTCTGACTTTATCCTGTAACTCTAGAAACGCCTTGCATTGTTAACACCATGGAATGCACAATTGTGGGCTAACATACTGTACTTCCCTGACACAGTCATGTGAAAGGCTTCAAAAGAATCTCCAGGCCCCTGTGAAGCTAGGGTCCAGGCTCCGGACTAGCTTGAGACAGATGCAGTAATTATCAAGTTGGGAACATACGCCACCGTGTGGCTGTAGCCAGCCACTGCGGAGGCAGGCAACGTCCATGGGCTTTCTTTCATGGTTGTTCTCTGAACCCTTCTACCCAGCCACGAGCAAACGCTCATGGCCAGGGCAGAAGGGTTCAGAGAATTCATTCAAGGAACCTTCTGGACCCTCGGTGAGCCTCTTCTCGCGGCCTTGAGAATCTCCCTTTCTGACCATGCTCAATCCCACCCTCAGCAGTGCGTACTGATCCTCCTGAGGAGCCCCAGGGTCCTCCTTCTAAAATTTCGTGAACCCCTTCCTGTTCTTTCCCTGGTTCTTTCTGCTTACAAGAATTTGTTCCTGATTCTACTCTTTGCATTTTTCCACAGGGTAGTTCAAGATCAAGGGGCCCTCCAGCATTAAGGGTCAATGTCAGCTTTTTAAAATACAGGAGCTGGTCTCTGCAGGGATCACCATTGTGGATGTTGGAACTTCTGGATAGATAGCCACATATAGCAGCTATCATCTGGATGCTCAGTACTGAATCCAGGCCCCTGCAAAGACACAAGGGCCTCATAAAGGCTTGGAGGTTTTCTTGTAGAAAAAACACTCATATTGGATTACTGCACACTTCCTTTCTCTGATTCCCTCATTGTTTGTAAGAAGGTCTGCCCTGCTTGGGGGCACAGCCTGGCACCGAAAGACAAGGGTGACTCTGGCAGATGGATGGAATGTTTGTGTGGAGTCTAGGAATGATCCTGACTCAGAAATTTAAAAACGAAAGAAGAGAAAAGAAAGAAACAAAAGAGGAAAAAGAAAGCCAAAAGGAAGAAAATTTCATATCGTACCTCTACAGTATTCACAAAGTCTTGGGTTTGATTCTGAACACACAACCACTTCAAAGAACCCAGAGTTTCTAACAGGGCCTGTTCATATACGCCATCGGTTCTCATGCTGAGAGGCTCAACCAATTATGGGCATGAAGGACTCTGTCCTAGGGTTCAAATACGAACTGCTGCATGTCAGATATTTGCATTAAGTTTGATAGAGGTAGCTTTGCAAGACAACAGTTACAAGTTAGCAACAGAATAATTTCATTGTTGGGTTTCTCACAACACGAGGAACTGCATTAAAGTGTTGCAATCTGAGGAAGGTTGAGAACCACTGTGTAGAAATAAGTCACACTTGAGTGAATCATGATCGATAGCAGATCATGATCAGACCTTAGTGATTGTGGAGAGCTGGTATATTGTGGGTCCTGAATCAAATATTATAGGGTCACTTGGAACGTGTAAACAGCATTTTGGCCAGTTTTCATTGTGACCCCTTTTGCCATGAACAGATGTCAATGTTCTTTCCAACCCTACGCTGATCCCCTCAAGATGTGATGATCATTTCTGACTTGGTCCTATAACTCTAGACACGCCATGCATTGTTCACACCACGGAATACACTATTTCGAAATGTGTTTCCCTGAGACACAGTCATGCCAATGGCTTCAAAAACATCTCCAGTGCACTGTAAAGCAAGAGTTAAGCTTCTACGCCAGTTTGAGACCAATGCAGGAACTATCAATGAGGGTTCAAATGCCACCATGCCGCTCCTGACTACTTCTGCGGAGGCAGCCAACTTAGATTGAGGTTCCTGCACACCTGTACTGTGAACCGTTCTTCCCCAGCAAGCTCATTGCTGGGATTCAAGGACCCTTCTGGAAACATGGTTAGCCTCTTCTCCCTGCCCTGAAAACCTCCCTTCTTCAGACCCTGCTCATTTGCACTCCCACCAGTGGCTCCTGATCCTTCTGCTGACGCCCTTGGTCCCTTTTCTAAAATTCCATGAACCCCTTCCTGTTCTTTCCCGGGTTCTTTCTGCTCACAAGAACTTGTGGCTGATGCTGCTCTTTGCATCTTTGCAATAGGCAAGATCCGGGAGCCCTCCTCCATTATGGGTCAGTGTCAGCTTTTCAACTTTCACCAGCTGCTTCTTGCAGGGGTCAGCAGATTGCATGTTGGAACCACTGGAATGGTAGCCACATATCACAGCTAGCATGTAGATACTGAGTACTGAATCCAGGCCCCTGCTAGGGCAACCACCCATCAAAATTGCTCTGTAGGTGATTTTGTAGAAAAGAACTCTCCCTTTGGATGCCAGCACATCTCGAACTTCTGATTTCCTCATTGCTTGTAAAAAGGTTCTGCCACGCTCGTAGACATGGGCCTGTCACCGAGCTACAACGGTGGTTGGAGCAGAAGGATGGATTGTCTCAGCGGGAAACTCAGAGAGACCCTGTCTCAAAAAAACTGAAAGGGAAATAATACAAAAGAAAAGAAAAGGATATGAAACCATAAGAAAGGAAAGGAAAGGAAAGGAAAGGAAAGGAAAGGAAAGGAAAGGAAAGGAAAGGAAAGGAAAGGAAAGGAAAGGAAAGGAAAGGAAAGGAAAGGAAAGGAAAGGAAAGGAAATATTTGAATCGTACCTCCACAGGACTCACAAAGTCCTGTGTTTGAACCTAAGCACCCAAACACTTAAAAGAAACAAAAGGTTCTAACAGGGCCTGTGCATAAAAGCCATCAATTCCCATGCAGGGGGCACAACCAATTTGCAACTTGAAGAACTTTGTGCCAAGGTTTGATTAAGAACACCAGCATGTGAGACATTTGCATTAAAATTGATAGGAGTTGTTAAGCTAAACAAATGTTACTAAATAGCAAGAGAGTAATTTCATTGTTGGGTTCCCTACAAGATGAGGAAATTTATTAAAGTGTGGCAGTTTTTGGAAGGTTGAGAACCACTGTGTAGAAATAAGTCACACCTGAGTGAATCACGCTCTATAGCAGATCATGATCAGACCTTCGTGATGGTGGAGAGTTTGAATATTGCAGGTCCTGAGTCAAATACTACAGGGTCACTTCTGACTTGTCATCAACAACTTTCGCCATATTTCTCTATTACCACTTTTGCCATGAACACATGTCAATGTTTTTTCCAACCCAACGCTGATCCCCTCAGGATGCGGTGTTCATTTCTGACTTTATCCTGTAACTCTAGAAACGCCTTGCATTGTTAACACCATGGAATGCACAATTGTGGGCTAACATACTGTACTTCCCTGACACAGTCATGTGAAAGGCTTCAAAAGAATCTCCAGGCCCCTGTGAAGCTAGGGTCCAGGCTCCGGACTAGCTTGAGACAGATGCAGTAATTATCAAGTTGGGAACATACGCCACCGTGTGGCTGTAGCCAGCCACTGCGGAGGCAGGCAACGTCCATGGGCTTTCTTTCATGGTTGTTCTCTGAACCCTTCTACCCAGCCACGAGCAAACGCTCATGGCCAGGGCAGAAGGGTTCAGAGAATTCATTCAAGGAACCTTCTGGACCCTCGGTGAGCCTCTTTCTCGCGGCCTTGAGAATCTCCCTTTCTGACCATGCTCAATCCCACCCTCAGCAGTGCGTACTGATCCTCCTGAGGAGCCCCAGGGTCCTCCTTCTAAAATTTCGTGAACCCCTTCCTGTTCTTTCCCTGGTTCTTTCTGCTTACAAGAATTTGTTCCTGATTCTACTCTTTGCATTTTTCCACAGGGCAAGATCAAGGGGCCCTCCAGCATTAAGGGTCAATGTCAGCTTTTTAAAATACAGGAGCTGGTCTCTGCAGGGATCACCATTGTGGATGTTGGAACTTCTGGATAGATAGCCACATATAGCAGCTATCATCTGGATGCTCAGTACTGAATCCAGGCCCCTGCAAAGACACAAGGGCCTCATAAAGGCTTGGAGGTTTTCTTGTAGAAAAAACACTCATATTGGATTACTGCACACTTCCTTTCTCTGATTCCCTCATTGTTTGTAAGAAGGTCTGCCCTGCTTGGGGGCACAGCCTGGCACCGAAAGACAAGGGTGACTCTGGCAGATGGATGGAATGTTTGTGTGGAGTCTAGGAATGATCCTGACTCAGAAATTTAAAAACGAAAGAAGAGAAAAGAAAGAAACAAAAGAGGAAAAAGAAAGCCAAAAGGAAGAAAATTTCATATCGTACCTCTACAGTATTCACAAAGTCTTGGGTTTGATTCTGAACACACAACCACTTCAAAGAACCCAGAGTTTCTAACAGGGCCTGTTCATATACGCCATCGGTTCTCATGCTGAGAGGCTCAACCAATTATGGGCATGAAGGACTCTGTCCTAGGGTTCAAATACGAACTGCTGCATGTCAGATATTTGCATTAAGTTTGATAGAGGTAGCTTTGCAAGACAACAGTTACAAGTTAGCAACAGAATAATTTCATTGTTGGGTTTCTCACAACACGAGGAACTGCATTAAAGTGTTGCAATCTGAGGAAGGTTGAGAACCACTGTGTAGAAATAAGTCACACTTGAGTGAATCATGATCGATAGCAGATCATGATCAGACCTTAGTGATTGTGGAGAGCTGGTATATTGTGGGTCCTGAATCAAATATTATAGGGTCACTTGGAACGTGTAAACAGCATTTTGGCCAGTTTTCATTGTGACCCCTTTTGCCATGAACAGATGTCAATGTTCTTTCCAACCCTACGCTGATCCCCTCAAGATGTGATGATCATTTCTGACTTGGTCCTATAACTCTAGACACGCCATGCATTGTTCACACCACGGAATACACTATTTCGAAATGTGTTTCCCTGAGACACAGTCATGCCAATGGCTTCAAAAACATCTCCAGTGCACTGTAAAGCAAGAGTTAAGCTTCTACGCCAGTTTGAGACCAATGCAGGAACTATCAATGAGGGTTCAAATGCCACCATGCCGCTCCTGACTACTTCTGCGGAGGCAGCCAACTTAGATTGAGGTTCCTGCACACCTGTACTGTGAACCGTTCTTCCCCAGCAAGCTCATTGCTGGGATTCAAGGACCCTTCTGGAAACATGGTTAGCCTCTTCTCCCTGCCCTGAAAACCTCCCTTCTTCAGACCCTGCTCATTTGCACTCCCACCAGTGGCTCCTGATCCTTCTGCTGACGCCCTTGGTCCCTTTTCTAAAATTCCATGAACCCCTTCCTGTTCTTTCCCGGGTTCTTTCTGCTCACAAGAACTTGTGGCTGATGCTGCTCTTTGCATCTTTGCAATAGGCAAGATCCGGGAGCCCTCCTCCATTATGGGTCAGTGTCAGCTTTTCAACTTTCACCAGCTGCTTCTTGCAGGGGTCAGCAGATTGCATGTTGGAACCACTGGAATGGTAGCCACATATCACAGCTAGCATGTAGATACTGAGTACTGAATCCAGGCCCCTGCTAGGGCAACCACCCATCAAAATTGCTCTGTAGGTGATTTTGTAGAAAAGAACTCTCCCTTTGGATGCCAGCACATCTCGAACTTCTGATTTCCTCATTGCTTGTAAAAAGGTTCTGCCACGCTCGTAGACATGGGCCTGTCACCGAGCTACAACGGTGGTTGGAGCAGAAGGATGGATTGTCTCAGCGGGAAACTCAGAGAGACCCTGTCTCAAAAAAACTGAAAGGGAAATAATACAAAAGAAAAGAAAAGGATATGAAACCATAAGAAAGGAAAGGAAAGGAAAGGAAAGGAAAGGAAAGGAAAGGAAAGGAAAGGAAAGGAAAGGAAAGGAAAGGAAAGGAAAGGAAAGGAAAGGAAAGGAAAGGAAAGGAAAGGAAAGGAAATATTTGAATCGTACCTCCACAGGACTCACAAAGTCCTGTGTTTGAACCTAAGCACCCAAACACTTAAAAGAAACAAAAGGTTCTAACAGGGCCTGTGCATAAAAGCCATCAATTCCCATGCAGGGGGCACAACCAATTTGCAACTTGAAGAACTTTGTGCCAAGGTTTGATTAAGAACACCAGCATGTGAGACATTTGCATTAAAATTGATAGGAGTTGTTAAGCTAAACAAATGTTACTAAATAGCAAGAAGAGAGTAATTTCATTGTTGGGTTCCCTACAAGATGAGGAAATTTATTAAAGTGTGGCAGTTTTTGGAAGGTTGAGAACCACTGTGTAGAAATAAGTCACACCTGAGTGAATCACGCTCTATAGCAGATCATGATCAGACCTTCGTGATGGTGGAGAGTTTGAATATTGCAGGTCCTGAGTCAAATACTACAGGGTCACTTCTGACTTGTCATCAACAACTTTCGCCATATTTCTCTATTACCACTTTTGCCATGAACACATGTCAATGTTTTTTCCAACCCAACGCTGATCCCCTCAGGATGCGGTGTTCATTTCTGACTTTATCCTGTAACTCTAGAAACGCCTTGCATTGTTAACACCATGGAATGCACAATTGTGGGCTAACATACTGTACTTCCCTGACACAGTCATGTGAAAGGCTTCAAAAGAATCTCCAGGCCCCTGTGAAGCTAGGGTCCAGGCTCCGGACTAGCTTGAGACAGATGCAGTAATTATCAAGTTGGGGAACATACGCCACCGTGTGGCTGTAGCCAGCCACTGCGGAGGCAGGCAACGTCCATGGGCTTTCTTTCATGGTTGTTCTCTGAACCCTTCTACCCAGCCACGAGCAAACGCTCATGGCCAGGGCAGAAGGGTTCAGAGAATTCATTCAAGGAACCTTCTGGACCCTCGGTGAGCCTCTTCTCGCGGCCTTGAGAATCTCCCTTTCTGACCATGCTCAATCCCACCCTCAGCAGTGCGTACTGATCCTCCTGAGGAGCCCCAGGGTCCTCCTTCTAAAATTTCGTGAACCCCTTCCTGTTCTTTCCCTGGTTCTTTCTGCTTACAAGAATTTGTTCCTGATTCTACTCTTTGCATTTTTCCACAGGGCAAGATCAAGGGGCCCTCCAGCATTAAGGGTCAATGTCAGCTTTTTAAAATACAGGAGCTGGTCTCTGCAGGGATCACCATTGTGGATGTTGGAACTTCTGGATAGATAGCCACATATAGCAGCTATCATCTGGATGCTCAGTACTGAATCCAGGCCCCTGCAAAGACACAAGGGCCTCATAAAGGCTTGGAGGTTTTCTTGTAGAAAAAACACTCATATTGGATTACTGCACACTTCCTTTCTCTGATTCCCTCATTGTTTGTAAGAAGGTCTGCCCTGCTTGGGGGCACAGCCTGGCACCGAAAGACAAGGGTGACTCTGGCAGATGGATGGAATGTTTGTGTGGAGTCTAGGAATGATCCTGACTCAGAAATTTAAAAACGAAAGAAGAGAAAAGAAAGAAACAAAAGAGGAAAAAGAAAGCCAAAAGGAAGAAAATTTCATATCGTACCTCTACAGTATTCACAAAGTCTTGGGTTTGATTCTGAACACACAACCACTTCAAAGAACCCAGAGTTTCTAACAGGGCCTGTTCATATACGCCATCGGTTCTCATGCTGAGAGGCTCAACCAATTATGGGCATGAAGGACTCTGTCCTAGGGTTCAAATACGAACTGCTGCATGTCAGATATTTGCATTAAGTTTGATAGAGGTAGCTTTGCAAGACAACAGTTACAAGTTAGCAACAGAATAATTTCATTGTTGGGTTTCTCACAACACGAGGAACTGCATTAAAGTGTTGCAATCTGAGGAAGGTTGAGAACCACTGTGTAGAAATAAGTCACACTTGAGTGAATCATGATCGATAGCAGATCATGATCAGACCTTAGTGATTGTGGAGAGCTGGTATATTGTGGGTCCTGAATCAAATATTATAGGGTCACTTGGAACGTGTAAACAGCATTTTGGCCAGTTTTCATTGTGACCCCTTTTGCCATGAACAGATGTCAATGTTCTTTCCAACCCTACGCTGATCCCCTCAAGATGTGATGATCATTTCTGACTTGGTCCTATAACTCTAGACACGCCATGCATTGTTCACACCATGGAATACACTATTTCGAAATGTGTTTCCCTGAGACACAGTCATGCCAATGGCTTCAAAAACATCTCCAGTGCACTGTAAAGCAAGAGTTAAGCTTCTACGCCAGTTTGAGACCGATGCAGGAACTATCAATGAGGGTTCAAATGCCACCATGCCGCTCCTGACTACTTCTGCGGAGGCAGCCAACTTAGATTGAGGTTCCTGCACACCTGTACTGTGAACCGTTCTTCCCCAGCAAGCTCATTGCTGGGATTCAAGGACCCTTCTGGAAACATGGTTAGCCTCTTCTCCCTGCCCTGAAAACCTCCCTTCTTCAGACCCTGCTCATTTGCACTCCCACCAGTGGCTCCTGATCCTTCTGCTGACGCCCTTGGTCCCTTTTCTAAAATTCCATGAACCCCTTCCTGTTCTTTCCCGGGTTCTTTCTGCTCACAAGAACTTGTGGCTGATGCTGCTCTTTGCATCTTTGCAATAGGCAAGATCCGGGAGCCCTCCTCCATTATGGGTCAGTGTCAGCTTTTCAACTTTCACCAGCTGCTTCTTGCAGGGGTCAGCAGATTGCATGTTGGAACCACTGGAATGGTAGCCACATATCACAGCTAGCATGTAGATACTGAGTACTGAATCCAGGCCCCTGCTAGGGCAACCACCCATCAAAATTGCTCTGTAGGTGATTTTGTAGAAAAGAACTCTCCCTTTGGATGCCAGCACATCTCGAACTTCTGATTTCCTCATTGCTTGTAAAAAGGTTCTGCCACGCTCGTAGACATGGGCCTGTCACCGAGCTACAACGGTGGTTGGAGCAGAAGGATGGATTGTCTCAGCGGGAAACTCAGAGAGACCCTGTCTCAAAAAAACTGAAAGGGAAATAATACAAAAGAAAAGAAAAGGATATGAAACCATAAGAAAGGAAAGGAAAGGAAAGGAAAGGAAAGGAAAGGAAAGGAAAGGAAAGGAAAGGAAAGGAAAGGAAAGGAAAGGAAAGGAAAGGAAAGGAAAGGAAAGGAAAGGAAAGGAAAGGAAATATTTGAATCGTACCTCCACAGGACTCACAAAGTCCTGTGTTTGAACCTAAGCACCCAAAACACTTAAAAGAAACAAAAGGTTCTAACAGGGCCTGTGCATAAAAGCCATCAATTCCCATGCAGGGGGCACAACCAATTTGCAACTTGAAGAACTTTGTGCCAAGGTTTGATTAAGAACACCAGCATGTGAGACATTTGCATTAAAATTGATAGGAGTTGTTAAGCTAAACAAATGTTACTAAATAGCAAGAGAGTAATTTCATTGTTGGGTTCCCTACAAGATGAGGAAATTTATTAAAGTGTGGCAGTTTTTGGAAGGTTGAGAACCACTGTGTAGAAATAAGTCACACCTGAGTGAATCACGCTCTATAGCAGATCATGATCAGACCTTCGTGATGGTGGAGAGTTTGAATATTGCAGGTCCTGAGTCAAATACTACAGGGTCACTTCTGACTTGTCATCAACAACTTTCGCCATATTTCTCTATTACCACTTTTGCCATGAACACATGTCAATGTTTTTTCCAACCCAACGCTGATCCCCTCAGGATGCGGTGTTCATTTCTGACTTTATCCTGTAACTCTAGAAACGCCTTGCATTGTTAACACCATGGAATGCACAATTGTGGGCTAACATACTGTACTTCCCTGACACAGTCATGTGAAAGGCTTCAAAAGAATCTCCAGGCCCCTGTGAAGCTAGGGTCCAGGCTCCGGACTAGCTTGAGACAGATGCAGTAATTATCAAGTTGGGAACATACGCCACCGTGTGGCTGTAGCCAGCCACTGCGGAGGCAGGCAACGTCCATGGGCTTTCTTTCATGGTTGTTCTCTGAACCCTTCTACCCAGCCACGAGCAAACGCTCATGGCCAGGGCAGAAGGGTTCAGAGAATTCATTCAAGGAACCTTCTGGACCCTCGGTGAGCCTCTTCTCGCGGCCTTGAGAATCTCCCTTTCTGACCATGCTCAATCCCACCCTCAGCAGTGCGTACTGATCCTCCTGAGGAGCCCCAGGGTCCTCCTTCTAAAATTTCGTGAACCCCTTCCTGTTCTTTCCCTGGTTCTTTCTGCTTACAAGAATTTGTTCCTGATTCTACTCTTTGCATTTTTCCACAGGGCAAGATCAAGGGGCCCTCCAGCATTAAGGGTCAATGTCAGCTTTTTAAAATACAGGAGCTGGTCTCTGCAGGGATCACCATTGTGGATGTTGGAACTTCTGGATAGATAGCCACATATAGCAGCTATCATCTGGATGCTCAGTACTGAATCCAGGCCCCTGCAAAGACACAAGGGCCTCATAAAGGCTTGGAGGTTTTCTTGTAGAAAAAACACTCATATTGGATTACTGCACACTTCCTTTCTCTGATTCCCTCATTGTTTGTAAGAAGGTCTGCCCTGCTTGGGGGCACAGCCTGGCACCGAAAGACAAGGGTGACTCTGGCAGATGGATGGAATGTTTGTGTGGAGTCTAGGAATGATCCTGACTCAGAAATTTAAAAACGAAAGAAGAGAAAAGAAAGAAACAAAAGAGGAAAAAGAAAGCCAAAAGGAAGAAAATTTCATATCGTACCTCTACAGTATTCACAAAGTCTTGGGTTTGATTCTGAACACACAACCACTTCAAAGAACCCAGAGTTTCTAACAGGGCCTGTTCATATACGCCATCGGTTCTCATGCTGAGAGGCTCAACCAATTATGGGCATGAAGGACTCTGTCCTAGGGTTCAAATACGAACTGCTGCATGTCAGATATTTGCATTAAGTTTGATAGAGGTAGCTTTGCAAGACAACAGTTACAAGTTAGCAACAGAATAATTTCATTGTTGGGTTTCTCACAACACGAGGAACTGCATTAAAGTGTTGCAATCTGAGGAAGGTTGAGAACCACTGTGTAGAAATAAGTCACACTTGAGTGAATCATGATCGATAGCAGATCATGATCAGACCTTAGTGATTGTGGAGAGCTGGTATATTGTGGGTCCTGAATCAAATATTATAGGGTCACTTGGAACGTGTAAACAGCATTTTGGCCAGTTTTCATTGTGACCCCTTTTGCCATGAACAGATGTCAATGTTCTTTCCAACCCTACGCTGATCCCCTCAAGATGTGATGATCATTTCTGACTTGGTCCTATAACTCTAGACACGCCATGCATTGTTCACACCATGGAATACACTATTTCGAAATGTGTTTCCCTGAGACACAGTCATGCCAATGGCTTCAAAAACATCTCCAGTGCACTGTAAAGCAAGAGTTAAGCTTCTACGCCAGTTTGAGACCGATGCAGGAACTATCAATGAGGGTTCAAATGCCACCATGCCGCTCCTGACTACTTCTGCGGAGGCAGCCAACTTAGATTGAGGTTCCTGCACACCTGTACTGTGAACCGTTCTTCCCCAGCAAGCTCATTGCTGGGATTCAAGGACCCTTCTGGAAACATGGTTAGCCTCTTCTCCCTGCCCTGAAAACCTCCCTTCTTCAGACCCTGCTCATTTGCACTCCCACCAGTGGCTCCTGATCCTTCTGCTGACGCCCTTGGTCCCTTTTCTAAAATTCCCATGAACCCCTTCCTGTTCTTTCCCGGGTTCTTTCTGCTCACAAGAACTTGTGGCTGATGCTGCTCTTTGCATCTTTGCAATAGGCAAGATCCGGGAGCCCTCCTCCATTATGGGTCAGTGTCAGCTTTTCAACTTTCACCAGCTGCTTCTTGCAGGGGTCAGCAGATTGCATGTTGGAACCACTGGAATGGTAGCCACATATCACAGCTAGCATGTAGATACTGAGTACTGAATCCAGGCCCCTGCTAGGGCAACCACCCATCAAAATTGCTCTGTAGGTGATTTTGTAGAAAAGAACTCTCCCTTTGGATGCCAGCACATCTCGAACTTCTGATTTCCTCATTGCTTGTAAAAAGGTTCTGCCACGCTCGTAGACATGGGCCTGTCACCGAGCTACAACGGTGGTTGGAGCAGAAGGATGGATTGTCTCAGCGGGAAACTCAGAGAGACCCTGTCTCAAAAAAACTGAAAGGGAAATAATACAAAAGAAAAGAAAAATGGATATGAAACCATAAGAAAGGAAAGGAAAGGAAAGGAAAGGAAAGGAAAGGAAAGGAAAGGAAAGGAAAGGAAAGGAAAGGAAAGGAAAGGAAAGGAAAGGAAAGGAAAGGAAAGGAAAGGAAAAGGAAAGGAAATTTGAATCGTACCTCCACAGGACTCACAAAGTCCTGTGTTTGAACCTAAGCACCCAAACACTTAAAAGAAACAAAAGGTTCTAACAGGGCCTGTGCATAAAAGCCATCAATTCCCATGCAGGGGGCACAACCAATTTGCAACTTGAAGAACTTTGTGCCAAGGTTTGATTAAGAACACCAGCATGTGAGACATTTGCATTAAAATTGATAGGAGTTGTTAAGCTAAACAAATGTTACTAAATAGCAAGAGAGTAATTTCATTGTTGGGTTCCCTACAAGATGAGGAAATTTATTAAAGTGTGGCAGTTTTTGGAAGGTTGAGAACCACTGTGTAGAAATAAGTCACACCTGAGTGAATCACGCTCTATAGCAGATCATGATCAGACCTTCGTGATGGTGGAGAGTTTGAATATTGCAGGTCCTGAGTCAAATACTACAGGGTCACTTCTGACTTGTCATCAACAACTTTCGCCATATTTCTCTATTACCACTTTTGCCATGAACACATGTCAATGTTTTTTCCAACCCAACGCTGATCCCCTCAGGATGCGGTGTTCATTTCTGACTTTATCCTGTAACTCTAGAAACGCCTTGCATTGTTAACACCATGGAATGCACAATTGTGGGCTAACATACTGTACTTCCCTGACACAGTCATGTGAAAGGCTTCAAAAGAATCTCCAGGCCCCTGTGAAGCTAGGGTCCAGGCTCCGGACTAGCTTGAGACAGATGCAGTAATTATCAAGTTGGGAACATACGCCACCGTGTGGCTGTAGCCAGCCACTGCGGAGGCAGGCAACGTCCATGGGCTTTCTTTCATGGTTGTTCTCTGAACCCTTCTACCCAGCCACGAGCAAACGCTCATGGCCAGGGCAGAAGGGTTCAGAGAATTCATTCAAGGAACCTTCTGGACCCTCGGTGAGCCTCTTCTCGCGGCCTTGAGAATCTCCCTTTCTGACCATGCTCAATCCCACCCTCAGCAGTGCGTACTGATCCTCCTGAGGAGCCCCAGGGTCCTCCTTCTAAAATTTCGTGAACCCCTTCCTGTTCTTTCCCTGGTTCTTTCTGCTTACAAGAATTTGTTCCTGATTCTACTCTTTGCATTTTTCCACAGGGCAAGATCAAGGGGCCCTCCAGCATTAAGGGTCAATGTCAGCTTTTTAAAATACAGGAGCTGGTCTCTGCAGGGATCACCATTGTGGATGTTGGAACTTCTGGATAGATAGCCACATATAGCAGCTATCATCTGGATGCTCAGTACTGAATCCAGGCCCCTGCAAAGACACAAGGGCCTCATAAAGGCTTGGAGGTTTTCTTGTAGAAAAAACACTCATATTGGATTACTGCACACTTCCTTTCTCTGATTCCCTCATTGTTTGTAAGAAGGTCTGCCCTGCTTGGGGGCACAGCCTGGCACCGAAAGACAAGGGTGACTCTGGCAGATGGATGGAATGTTTGTGTGGAGTCTAGGAATGATCCTGACTCAGAAATTTAAAAACGAAAGAAGAGAAAAGAAAGAAACAAAAGAGGAAAAAGAAAGCCAAAAGGAAGAAAATTTCATATCGTACCTCTACAGTATTCACAAAGTCTTGGGTTTGATTCTGAACACACAACCACTTCAAAGAACCCAGAGTTTCTAACAGGGCCTGTTCATATACGCCATCGGTTCTCATGCTGAGAGGCTCAACCAATTATGGGCATGAAGGACTCTGTCCTAGGGTTCAAATACGAACTGCTGCATGTCAGATATTTGCATTAAGTTTGATAGAGGTAGCTTTGCAAGACAACAGTTACAAGTTAGCAACAGAATAATTTCATTGTTGGGTTTCTCACAACACGAGGAACTGCATTAAAGTGTTGCAATCTGAGGAAGGTTGAGAACCACTGTGTAGAAATAAGTCACACTTGAGTGAATCATGATCGATAGCAGATCATGATCAGACCTTAGTGATTGTGGAGAGCTGGTATATTGTGGGTCCTGAATCAAATATTATAGGGTCACTTGGAACGTGTAAACAGCATTTTGGCCAGTTTTCATTGTGACCCCTTTTGCCATGAACAGATGTCAATGTTCTTTCCAACCCTACGCTGATCCCCTCAAGATGTGATGATCATTTCTGACTTGGTCCTATAACTCTAGACACGCCATGCATTGTTCACACCATGGAATACACTATTTCGAAATGTGTTTCCCTGAGACACAGTCATGCCAATGGCTTCAAAAACATCTCCAGTGCACTGTAAAGCAAGAGTTAAGCTTCTACGCCAGTTTGAGACCGATGCAGGAACTATCAATGAGGGTTCAAATGCCACCATGCCGCTCCTGACTACTTCTGCGGAGGCAGCCAACTTAGATTGAGGTTCCTTGCACACCTGTACTGTGAACCGTTCTTCCCCAGCAAGCTCATTGCTGGGATTCAAGGACCCTTCTGGAAACATGGTTAGCCTCTTCTCCCTGCCCTGAAAACCTCCCTTCTTCAGACCCTGCTCATTTGCACTCCCACCAGTGGCTCCTGATCCTTCTGCTGACGCCCTTGGTCCCTTTTCTAAAATTCCATGAACCCCTTCCTGTTCTTTCCCGGGTTCTTTCTGCTCACAAGAACTTGTGGCTGATGCTGCTCTTTGCATCTTTGCAATAGGCAAGATCCGGGAGCCCTCCTCCATTATGGGTCAGTGTCAGCTTTTCAACTTTCACCAGCTGCTTCTTGCAGGGGTCAGCAGATTGCATGTTGGAACCACTGGAATGGTAGCCACATATCAGAGCTAGCATGTAGATACTGAGTACTGAATCCAGGCCCCTGCTAGGGCAACCACCCATCAAAATTGCTCTGTAGGTGATTTTGTAGAAAAGAACTCTCCCTTTGGATAGCCAGCACATCTCGAACTTCTGATTTCCTCATTGCTTGTAAAAAGGTTCTGCCACGCTCGTAGACATGGGCCTGTCACCGAGCTACAACGGTGGTTGGAGCAGAAGGATGGATTGTCTCAGCGGGAAACTCAGAGAGACCCTGTCTCAAAAAAACTGAAAGGGAAATAATACAAAAGAAAAGAAAAGGATATGAAACCATAAGAAAGGAAAGGAAAGGAAAGGAAAGGAAAGGAAAGGAAAGGAAAGGAAAGGAAAGGAAAGGAAAGGAAAGGAAAGGAAAGGAAAGGAAAGGAAAGGAAAGGAAAGGAAATATTTGAATCGTACCTCCACAGGACTCACAAAGTCCTGTGTTTGAACCTAAGCACCCAAACACTTAAAAGAAACAAAAGGTTCTAACAGGGCCTGTGCATAAAAGCCATCAATTCCCATGCAGGGGGCACAACCAATTTGCAACTTGAAGAACTTTGTGCCAAGGTTTGATTAAGAACACCAGCATGTGAGACATTTGCATTAAAATTGATAGGAGTTGTTAAGCTAAACAAATGTTACTAAATAGCAAGAGAGTAATTTCATTGTTGGGTTCCCTACAAGATGAGGAAATTTATTAAAGTGTGGCAGTTTTTGGAAGGTTGAGAACCACTGTGTAGAAATAAGTCACACCTGAGTGAATCACGCTCTATAGCAGATCATGATCAGACCTTCGTGATGGTGGAGAGTTTGAATATTGCAGGTCCTGAGTCAAATACTACAGGGTCACTTCTGACTTGTCATCAACAACTTTCGCCATATTTCTCTATTACCACTTTTGCCATGAACACATGTCAATGTTTTTTCCAACCCAACGCTGATCCCCTCAGGATGCGGTGTTCATTTCTGACTTTATCCTGTAACTCTAGAAACGCCTTGCATTGTTAACACCATGGAATGCACAATTGTGGGCTAACATACTGTACTTCCCTGACACAGTCATGTGAAAGGCTTCAAAAGAATCTCCAGGCCCCCTGTGAAGCTAGGGTCCAGGCTCCGGACTAGCTTGAGACAGATGCAGTAATTATCAAGTTGGGAACATACGCCACCGTGTGGCTGTAGCCAGCCACTGCGGAGGCAGGCAACGTCCATGGGCTTTCTTTCATGGTTGTTCTCTGAACCCTTCTACCCAGCCACGAGCAAACGCTCATGGCCAGGGCAGAAGGGTTCAGAGAATTCATTCAAGGAACCTTCTGGACCCTCGGTGAGCCTCTTCTCGCGGCCTTGAGAATCTCCCTTTCTGACCATGCTCAATCCCACCCTCAGCAGTGCGTACTGATCCTCCTGAGGAGCCCCAGGGTCCTCCTTCTAAAATTTCGTGAACCCCTTCCTGTTCTTTCCCTGGTTCTTTCTGCTTACAAGAATTTGTTCCTGATTCTACTCTTTGCATTTTTCCACAGGGCAAGATCAAGGGGCCCTCCAGCATTAAGGGTCAATGTCAGCTTTTTAAAATACAGGAGCTGGTCTCTGCAGGGATCACCATTGTGGATGTTGGAACTTCTGGATAGATAGCCACATATAGCAGCTATCATCTGGATGCTCAGTACTGAATCCAGGCCCCTGCAAAGACACAAGGGCCTCATAAAGGCTTGGAGGTTTTCTTGTAGAAAAAACACTCATATTGGATTACTGCACACTTCCTTTCTCTGATTCCCTCATTGTTTGTAAGAAGGTCTGCCCTGCTTGGGGGCACAGCCTGGCACCGAAAGACAAGGGTGACTCTGGCAGATGGATGGAATGTTTGTGTGGAGTCTAGGAATGATCCTGACTCAGAAATTTAAAAACGAAAGAAGAGAAAAGAAAGAAACAAAAGAGGAAAAAGAAAGCCAAAAGGAAGAAAATTTCATATCGTACCTCTACAGTATTCACAAAGTCTTGGGTTTGATTCTGAACACACAACCACTTCAAAGAACCCAGAGTTTCTAACAGGGCCTGTTCATATACGCCATCGGTTCTCATGCTGAGAGGCTCAACCAATTATGGGCATGAAGGACTCTGTCCTAGGGTTCAAATACGAACTGCTGCATGTCAGATATTTGCATTAAGTTTGATAGAGGTAGCTTTGCAAGACAACAGTTACAAGTTAGCAACAGAATAATTTCATTGTTGGGTTTCTCACAACACGAGGAACTGCATTAAAGTGTTGCAATCTGAGGAAGGTTGAGAACCACTGTGTAGAAATAAGTCACACTTGAGTGAATCATGATCGATAGCAGATCATGATCAGACCTTAGTGATTGTGGAGAGCTGGTATATTGTGGGTCCTGAATCAAATATTATAGGGTCACTTGGAACGTGTAAACAGCATTTTGGCCAGTTTTCATTGTGACCCCTTTTGCCATGAACAGATGTCAATGTTCTTTCCAACCCTACGCTGATCCCCTCAAGATGTGATGATCATTTCTGACTTGGTCCTATAACTCTAGACACGCCATGCATTGTTCACACCATGGAATACACTATTTCGAAATAATGTGTTTCCCTGAGACACAGTCATGCCAATGGCTTCAAAAACATCTCCAGTGCACTGTAAAGCAAGAGTTAAGCTTCTACGCCAGTTTGAGACCGATGCAGGAACTATCAATGAGGGTTCAAATGCCACCATGCCGCTCCTGACTACTTCTGCGGAGGCAGCCAACTTAGATTGAGGTTCCTGCACACCTGTACTGTGAACCGTTCTTCCCCAGCAAGCTCATTGCTGGGATTCAAGGACCCTTCTGGAAACATGGTTAGCCTCTTCTCCCTGCCCTGAAAACCTCCCTTCTTCAGACCCTGCTCATTTGCACTCCCACCAGTGGCTCCTGATCCTTCTGCTGACGCCCTTGGTCCCTTTTCTAAAATTCCATGAACCCCTTCCTGTTCTTTCCCGGGTTCTTTCTGCTCACAAGAACTTGTGGCTGATGCTGCTCTTTGCATCTTTGCAATAGGCAAGATCCGGGAGCCCTCCTCCATTATGGGTCAGTGTCAGCTTTTCAACTTTCACCAGCTGCTTCTTGCAGGGGTCAGCAGATTGCATGTTGGAACCACTGGAATGGTAGCCACATATCAGAGCTAGCATGTAGATACTGAGTACTGAATCCAGGCCCCTGCTAGGGCAACCACCCATCAAAATTGCTCTGTAGGTGATTTTGTAGAAAAGAACTCTCCCTTTGGATGCCAGCACATCTCGAACTTCTGATTTCCTCATTGCTTGTAAAAAGGTTCTGCCACGCTCGTAGACATGGGCCTGTCACCGAGCTACAACGGTGGTTGGAGCAGAAGGATGGATTGTCTCAGCGGGAACTCAGAGAGAACCTGTCTCAAAAAAACTGAAAGGAATTAATACAAAAGAAAAGAAAAGATATGAAACAATAGAAAGGAAAGGAAAGGAAAGGAAAGGAAAGGAAAGGAAAGGAAAGGAAAGGAAAGGAAAGGAAAGGAAAGGAAAGGAAAGGAAAGGAAAGGAAAGGAAAGGAAAGGAAAGGAAATATATTTGAATCGTACCTCCACAGGACTCACAAAGTCCTGTGTTTGAACCTAAGCACCCAAACACTTAAAAGAAACAAAAGGTTCTAACAGGGCCTGTGCATAAAAGCCATCAATTCCCATGCAGGGGGCACAACCAATTTGCAACTTGAAGAACTTTGTGCCAAGGTTTGATTAAGAACACCAGCATGTGAGACATTTGCATTAAAATTGATAGGAGTTGTTAAGCTAAACAAATGTTACTAAATAGCAAGAGAGTAATTTCATTGTTGGGTTCCCTACAAGATGAGGAAATTTATTAAAGTGTGGCAGTTTTTGGAAGGTTGAGAACCACTGTGTAGAAATAAGTCACACCTGAGTGAATCACGCTCTATAGCAGATCATGATCAGACCTTCGTGATGGTGGAGAGTTTGAATATTGCAGGTCCTGAGTCAAATACTACAGGGTCACTTCTGACTTGTCATCAACAACTTTCGCCATATTTCTCTATTACCACTTTTGCCATGAACACATGTCAATGTTTTTTCCAACCCAACGCTGATCCCCTCAGGATGCGGTGTTCATTTCTGACTTTATCCTGTAACTCTAGAAACGCCTTGCATTGTTAACACCATGGAATGCACAATTGTGGGCTAACATACTGTACTTCCCTGACACAGTCATGTGAAAGGCTTCAAAAGAATCTCCAGGCCCCTGTGAAGCTAGGGTCCAGGCTCCGGACTAGCTTGAGACAGATGCAGTAATTATCAAGTTGGGAACATACGCCACCGTGTGGCTGTAGCCAGCCACTGCGGAGGCAGGCAACGTCCATGGGCTTTCTTTCATGGTTGTTCTCTGAACCCTTCTACCCAGCCACGAGCAAACGCTCATGGCCAGGGCAGAAGGGTTCAGAGAATTCATTCAAGGAACCTTCTGGACCCTCGGTGAGCCTCTTCTCGCGGCCTTGAGAATCTCCCTTTCTGACCATGCTCAATCCCACCCTCAGCAGTGCGTACTGATCCTTCCTGAGGAGCCCCAGGGTCCTCCTTCTAAAATTTCGTGAACCCCTTCCTGTTCTTTCCCTGGTTCTTTCTGCTTACAAGAATTTGTTCCTGATTCTACTCTTTGCATTTTTCCACAGGGCAAGATCAAGGGGCCCTCCAGCATTAAGGGTCAATGTCAGCTTTTTAAAATACAGGAGCTGGTCTCTGCAGGGATCACCATTGTGGATGTTGGAACTTCTGGATAGATAGCCACATATAGCAGCTATCATCTGGATGCTCAGTACTGAATCCAGGCCCCTGCAAAGACACAAGGGCCTCATAAAGGCTTGGAGGTTTTCTTGTAGAAAAAACACTCATATTGGATTACTGCACACTTCCTTTCTCTGATTCCCTCATTGTTTGTAAGAAGGTCTGCCCTGCTTGGGGGCACAGCCTGGCACCGAAAGACAAGGGTGACTCTGGCAGATGGATGGAATGTTTGTGTGGAGTCTAGGAATGATCCTGACTCAGAAATTTAAAAAAGAATACGAAAGAAGAGAAAAGAAAGAAACAAAAGAGGAAAAAGAAAGCCAAAAGGAAGAAAATTTCATATCGTACCTCTACAGTATTCACAAAGTCTTGGGTTTGATTCTGAACACACAACCACTTCAAAGAACCCAGAGTTTCTAACAGGGCCTGTTCATATACGCCATCGGTTCTCATGCTGAGAGGCTCAACCAATTATGGGCATGAAGGACTCTGTCCTAGGGTTCAAATACGAACTGCTGCATGTCAGATATTTGCATTAAGTTTGATAGAGGTAGCTTTGCAAGACAACAGTTACAAGTTAGCAACAGAATAATTTCATTGTTGGGTTTCTCACAACACGAGGAACTGCATTAAAGTGTTGCAATCTGAGGAAGGTTGAGAACCACTGTGTAGAAATAAGTCACACTTGAGTGAATCATGATCGATAGCAGATCATGATCAGACCTTAGTGATTGTGGAGAGCTGGTATATTGTGGGTCCTGAATCAAATATTATAGGGTCACTTGGAACGTGTAAACAGCATTTTGGCCAGTTTTCATTGTGACCCCTTTTGCCATGAACAGATGTCAATGTTCTTTCCAACCCTACGCTGATCCCCTCAAGATGTGATGATCATTTCTGACTTGGTCCTATAACTCTAGACACGCCATGCATTGTTCACACCATGGAATACACTATTTCGAAATGTGTTTCCCTGAGACACAGTCATGCCAATGGCTTCAAAAACATCTCCAGTGCACTGTAAAGCAAGAGTTAAGCTTCTACGCCAGTTTGAGACCGATGCAGGAACTATCAATGAGGGTTCAAATGCCACCATGCCGCTCCTGACTACTTCTGCGGAGGCAGCCAACTTAGATTGAGGTTCCTGCACACCTGTACTGTGAACCGTTCTTCCCCAGCAAGCTCATTGCTGGGATTCAAGGACCCTTCTGGAAACATGGTTAGCCTCTTCTCCCTGCCCTGAAAACCTCCCTTCTTCAGACCCTGCTCATTTGCACTCCCACCAGTGGCTCCTGATCCTTCTGCTGACGCCCTTGGTCCCTTTTCTAAAATTCCATGAACCCCTTCCTGTTCTTTCCCGGGTTCTTTCTGCTCACAAGAACTTGTGGCTGATGCTGCTCTTTGCATCTTTGCAATAGGCAAGATCCGGGAGCCCTCCTCCATTATGGGTCAGTGTCAGCTTTTCAACTTTCACCAGCTGCTTCTTGCAGGGGTCAGCAGATTGCATGTTGGAACCACTGGAATGGTAGCCACATATCACAGCTAGCATGTAGATACTGAGTACTGAATCCAGGCCCCTGCTAGGGCAACCACCCATCAAAATTGCTCTGTAGGTGATTTTGTAGAAAAGAACTCTCCCTTTGGATGCCAGCACATCTCGAACTTCTGATTTCCTCATTGCTTGTAAAAAGGTTCTGCCACGCTCGTAGACATGGGCCTGTCACCGAGCTACAACGGTGGTTGGAGCAGAAGGATGGATTGTCTGAGCGGGAAACTCAGAGAGAGACCCTGTCTCAAAAAAACTGAAAGGGAAATAATACAAAAGAAAAGAAAAGGATATGAAACCATAAGAAAGGAAAGGAAAGGAAAGGAAAGGAAAGGAAAGGAAAGGAAAGGAAAGGAAAGGAAAGGAAAGGAAAGGAAAGGAAAGGAAAGGAAAGGAAAGGAAAGGAAAGGAAAGGAAATATTTGAATCGTACCTCCACAGGACTCACAAAGTCCTGTGTTTGAACCTAAGCACCCAAACACTTAAAAGAAACAAAAGGTTCTAACAGGGCCTGTGCATAAAAGCCATCAATTCCCATGCAGGGGGCACAACCAATTTGCAACTTGAAGAACTTTGTGCCAAGGTTTGATTAAGAACACCAGCATGTGAGACATTTGCATTAAAATTGATAGGAGTTGTTAAGCAAACAAATGTTACTAAATAGCAAGAGAGTAATTTCATTGTTGGGTTCCCTACAAGATGAGGAAATTTATTAAAGTGTGGCAGTTTTTGGAAGGTTGAGAACCACTGTGTAGAAATAAGTCACACCTGAGTGAATCACGCTCTATAGCAGATCATGATCAGACCTTCGTGATGGTGGAGAGTTTGAATATTGCAGGTCCTGAGTCAAATACTACAGGGTCACTTCTGACTTGTCATCAACAACTTTCGCCATATTTCTCTATTACCACTTTTGCCATGAACACATGTCAATGTTTTTTCCAACCCAACGCTGATCCCCTCAGGATGCGGTGTTCATTTCTGACTTTATCCTGTAACTCTAGAAACGCCTTGCATTGTTAACACCATGGAATGCACAATTGTGGGCTAACATACTGTACTTCCCTGACACAGTCATGTGAAAGGCTTCAAAAGAATCTCCAGGCCCCTGTGAAGCTAGGGTCCAGGCTCCGGACTAGCTTGAGACAGATGCAGTAATTATCAAGTTGGGAACATACGCCACCGTGTGGCTGTAGCCAGCCACTGCGGAGGCAGGCAACGTCCATGGGCTTTCTTTCATGGTTGTTCTCTGAACCCTTCTACCCAGCCACGAGCAAACGCTCATGGCCAGGGCAGAAGGGTTCAGAGAATTCATTCAAGGAACCTTCTGGACCCTCGGTGAGCCTCTTCTCGCGGCCTTGAGAATCTCCCTTTCTGACCATGCTCAATCCCACCCTCAGCAGTGCGTACTGATCCTCCTGAGGAGCCCCAGGGTCCTCCTTCTAAAATTTCGTGAACCCCTTCCTGTTCTTTCCCTGGTTCTTTCTGCTTACAAGAATTTGTTCCTGATTCTACTCTTTGCATTTTTCCACAGGGCAAGATCAAGGGGCCCTCCAGCATTAAGGGTCAATGTCAGCTTTTTAAAATACAGGAGCTGGTCTCTGCAGGGATCACCATTGTGGATGTTGGAACTTCTGGATAGATAGCCACATATAGCAGCTATCATCTGGATGCTCAGTACTGAATCCAGGCCCCTGCAAAGACACAAGGGCCTCATAAAGGCTTGGAGGTGATTTCTTGTAGAAAAAACACTCATATTGGATTACTGCACACTTCCTTTCTCTGATTCCCTCATTGTTTGTAAGAAGGTCTGCCCTGCTTGGGGGCACAGCCTGTCACCGAAAGACAAGGGTGACTCTGGCAGATGGATGGAATGTTTGTGTGGAGTCTAGGAATGATCCTGACTCAGAAATTTAAAAACGAAAGAAGAGAAAAGAAAGAAACAAAAGAGGAAAAAGAAAGCCAAAAGGAAGAAAATTTCATATCGTACCTCTACAGTATTCACAAAGTCTTGGGTTTGATTCTGAACACACAACCACTTCAAAGAACCCAGAGTTTCTAACAGGGCCTGTTCATATACGCCATCGGTTCTCATGCTGAGAGGCTCAACCAATTATGGGCATGAAGGACTCTGTCCTAGGGTTCAAATACGAACTGCTGCATGTCAGATATTTGCATTAAGTTTGATAGAGGTAGCTTTGCAAGACAACAGTTACAAGTTAGCAACAGAATAATTTCATTGTTGGGTTTCTCACAACACGAGGAACTGCATTAAAGTGTTGCAATCTGAGGAAGGTTGAGAACCACTGTGTAGAAATAAGTCACACTTGAGTGAATCATGATCGATAGCAGATCATGATCAGACCTTAGTGATTGTGGAGAGCTGGTATATTGTGGGTCCTGAATCAAATATTATAGGGTCACTTGGAACGTGTAAACAGCATTTTGGCCAGTTTTCATTGTGACCCCTTTTGCCATGAACAGATGTCAATGTTCTTTCCAACCCTACGCTGATCCCCTCAAGATGTGATGATCATTTCTGACTTGGTCCTATAACTCTAGACACGCCATGCATTGTTCACACCATGGAATACACTATTTCGAAATGTGTTTCCCTGAGACACAGTCATGCCAATGGCTTCAAAAACATCTCCAGTGCACTGTAAAGCAAGAGTTAAGCTTCTACGCCAGTTTGAGACCGATGCAGGAACTATCAATGAGGGTTCAAATGCCACCATGCCGCTCCTGACTACTTCTGCGGAGGCAGCCAACTTAGATTGAGGTTCCTGCACACCTGTACTGTGAACCGTTCTTCCCCAGCAAGCTCATTGCTGGGATTCAAGGACCCTTCTGGAAACATGGTTAGCCTCTTCTCCCTGCCCTGAAAACCTCCCTTCTTCAGACCCTGCTCATTTGCACTCCCACCAGTGGCTCCTGATCCTTCTGCTGACGCCCTTGGTCCCTTTTCTAAAATTCCATGAACCCCTTCCTGTTCTTTCCCGGGTTCTTTCTGCTCACAAGAACTTGTGGCTGATGCTGCTCTTTGCATCTTTGCAATAGGCAAGATCCGGGAGCCCTCCTCCATTATGGGTCAGTGTCAGCTTTTCAACTTTCACCAGCTGCTTCTTGCAGGGGTCAGCAGATTGCATGTTGGAACCACTGGAATGGTAGCCACATATCAGAGCTAGCATGTAGATACTGAGTACTGAATCCAGGCCCCTGCTAGGGCAAACCACCCATCAAAATTGCTCTGTAGGTGATTTTGTAGAAAAGAACTCTCCCTTTGGATGCCAGCACATCTCGAACTTCTGATTTCCTCATTGCTTGTAAAAAGGTTCTGCCACGCTCGTAGACATGGGCCTGTCACCGAGCTACAACGGTGGTTGGAGCAGAAGGATGGATTGTCTCAGCGGGAAACTCAGAGAGACCCTGTCTCAAAAAAACTGAAAGGGAAATAATACAAAAGAAAAGAAAAGGATATGAAACCATAAGAAAGGAAAGGAAAGGAAAGGAAAGGAAAGGAAAGGAAAGGAAAGGAAAGGAAAGGAAAGGAAAGGAAAGGAAAGGAAAGGAAAGGAAAGGAAAGGAAAGGAAAGGAAAGGAAATATTTGAATCGTACCTCCACAGGACTCACAAAGTCCTGTGTTTGAACCTAAGCACCCAAACACTTAAAAGAAACAAAAGGTTCTAACAGGGCCTGTGCATAAAAGCCATCAATTCCCATGCAGGGGGCACAACCAATTTGCAACTTGAAGAACTTTGTGCCAAGATTTGATTAAGAACACCAGCATGTGAGACATTTGCATTAAAATTGATAGGAGTTGTTAAGCAAAACAAATGTTACTAAATAGCAAGAGAGTAATTTCATTGTTGGGTTCCCTACAAGATGAGGAAATTTATTAAAGTGTGGCAGTTTTTGGAAGGTTGAGAACCACTGTGTAGAAATAAGTCACACCTGAGTGAATCACGCTCTATAGCAGATCATGATCAGACCTTCGTGATGGTGGAGAGTTTGAATATTGCAGGTCCTGAGTCAAATACTACAGGGTCACTTCTGACTTGTCATCAACAACTTTCGCCATATTTCTCTATTACCACTTTTGCCATGAACACATGTCAATGTTTTTTCCAACCCAACGCTGATCCCCTCAGGATGCGGTGTTCATTTCTGACTTTATCCTGTAACTCTAGAAACGCCTTGCATTGTTAACACCATGGAATGCACAATTGTGGGCTAACATACTGTACTTCCCTGACACAGTCATGTGAAAGGCTTCAAAAGAATCTCCAGGCCCCTGTGAAGCTAGGGTCCAGGCTCCGGACTAGCTTGAGACAGATGCAGTAATTATCAAGTTGGGAACATACGCCACCGTGTGGCTGTAGCCAGCCACTGCGGAGGCAGGCAACGTCCATGGGCTTTCTTTCATGGTTGTTCTCTGAACCCTTCTACCCAGCCACGAGCAAACGCTCATGGCCAGGGCAGAAGGGTTCAGAGAATTCATTCAAGGAACCTTCTGGACCCTCGGTGAGCCTCTTCTCGCGGCCTTGAGAATCTCCCTTTCTGACCATGCTCAATCCCACCCTCAGCAGTGCGTACTGATCCTCCTGAGGAGCCCCAGGGTCCTCCTTCTAAAATTTCGTGAACCCCTTCCTGTTCTTTCCCTGGTTCTTTCTGCTTACAAGAATTTGTTCCTGATTCTACTCTTTGCATTTTTCCACAGGGCAAGATCAAGGGAAGCCCTCCAGCATTAAGGGTCAATGTCAGCTTTTTAAAATACAGGAGCTGGTCTCTGCAGGGATCACCATTGTGGATGTTGGAACTTCTGGATAGATAGCCACATATAGCAGCTATCATCTGGATGCTCAGTACTGAATCCAGGCCCCTGCAAAGACACAAGGGCCTCATAAAGGCTTGGAGGTTTTCTTGTAGAAAAAACACTCATATTGGATTACTGCACACTTCCTTTCTCTGATTCCCTCATTGTTTGTAAGAAGGTCTGCCCTGCTTGGGGGCACAGCCTGTCACCGAAAGACAAGGGTGACTCTGGCAGATGGATGGAATGTTTGTGTGGAGTCTAGGAATGATCCTGACTCAGAAATTTAAAAACGAAAGAAGAGAAAAGAAAGAAACAAAAGAGAAAAAAGAAAGCCAAAAGGAAGAAAATTTCAAATCGTACCTCTACAGTATTCACAAAGTCTTGGGTTTGATTCTGAACACACAACCACTTCAAAGAACCCAGAGTTTCTAACAGGGCCTGTTCATATACGCCATCGGTTCTCATGCTGAGAGGCTCAACCAATTATGGGCATGAAGGACTCTGTCCTAGGGTTCAAATACGAACTGCTGCATGTCAGATATTTGCATTAAGTTTGATAGAGGTAGCTTTGCAAGACAACAGTTACAAGTTAGCAACAGAATAATTTCATTGTTGGGTTTCTCACAACACGAGGAACTGCATTAAAGTGTTGCAATCTGAGGAAGGTTGAGAACCACTGTGTAGAAATAAGTCACACTTGAGTGAATCATGATCGATAGCAGATCATGATCAGACCTTAGTGATTGTGGAGAGCTGGTATATTGTGGGTCCTGAATCAAATATTATAGGGTCACTTGGAACGTGTAAACAGCATTTTGGCCAGTTTTCATTGTGACCCCTTTTGCCATGAACAGATGTCAATGTTCTTTCCAACCCTACGCTGATCCCCTCAAGATGTGATGACCATTTCTGACTTGGTCCTATAACTCTAGACACGCCATGCATTGTTCACACCATGGAATACACTATTTCGAAATGTGTTTCCCTGAGACACAGTCATGCCAATGGCTTCAAAAACATCTCCAGTGCACTGTAAAGCAAGAGTTAAGCTTCTACGCCAGTTTGAGACCGATGCAGGAACTATCAATGAGGGTTCAAATGCCACCATGCCGCTCCTGACTACTTCTGCGGAGGCAGCCAACTTAGATTGAGGTTCCTGCACACCTGTACTGTGAACCGTTCTTCCCCAGCAAGCTCATTGCTGGGATTCAAGGACCCTTCTGGAAACATGGTTAGCCTCTTCTCCCTGCCCTGAAAACCTCCCTTCTTCAGACCCTGCTCATTTGCACTCCCACCAGTGGCTCCTGATCCTTCTGCTGACGCCCTTGGTCCCTTTTCTAAAATTCCATGAACCCCTTCCTGTTCTTTCCCGGGTTCTTTCTGCTCACAAGAACTTGTGGCTGATGCTGCTCTTTGCATCTTTGCAATAGGCAAGATCCGGGAGCCCTCCTCCATTATGGGTCAGTGTCAGCTTTTCAACTTTCACCAGCTGCTTCTTGCAGGGGTCAGCAGATTGCATGTTGGAACCACTGGAATGGTAGCCACATATCAGAGCTAGCATGTAGATACTGAGTACTGAATCCAGGCCCCTGCTAGGGCAACCACCCATCAAAATTGCTCTGTAGGTGATTTTGTAGAAAAGAACTCTCCCTTTGGATGCCAGCACATCTCGAACTTCTGATTTCCTCATTGCTTGTAAAAAGGTTCTGCCACGCTCATAGACATGGGCCTGTCACCGAGCTACAACGGTGGTTGGAGCAGAAGGATGGATTTCCTGAGCGGGGAACTCAGAGAGAACCTGTCTCAAAAAAACTGAAAGAGAATTAATAGAAAAGAAAAGAAAAGATACGAAACAATAGGAAAGGAAAGGAAAGGAAAGGAAAGGAAAGGAAAGGAAAGGAAAGGAAAGGAAAGGAAAGGAAAGGAAAGGAAAGGAAAGGAAAGGAAAGGAAAGGAAAGGAAAGGAAAGGAAATATCGTACCTCCACAGGATTCACAAAGTCCTGTGTTTGATCCTAAGCACCCAAACACTTACAAGAACCAAAAGGTTCTAACAGGACCTGTGCATATAAGCCATCAATTCCCATGCACGGGGCACAACCAATTTGGAACTTGAAGAACTTTGTCCCAGGATATGAATAAGAACAGCAGCATGTGAAACATTTGCATTAAGATTGATAGAAGGTGATTAGCAAAACAAATGTTACTAATTAGCAAGAGAGTAATTTCATTGTTGGGTTCCCTACACGATGAGGAAATTTATTAACGTGTGGCAGTTTTTGGAAGGTTGAGAACCACAGTGTAGAAATAAGTCACACTTGAGTGAATCATGATCGATAGCAGATCATGATCAGACCTTAGTGATTGTGGAGAGCTGGTATATTGTGGGTCCTGAATCAAATATTACAGGGTCACTTGGGACTTGTAAACAGCAACTTTGGCTAGTTTTCATTGTGACCCCTTTTGCCCTGAACAGATGTCAATGTTTTTTCCAACCCTACGCTGATCCCCTCAAGATGTGATGATCATTTCTGACTTTGTCCTGTAACTCTAGACACGCCATGCATTGTTCATACCATGGAATACACTATTTCGAAATGTGTTTCCCTGAGACACAGTCATGCGAATGGCTTCAAAAACATCTCCAGTCCCCTGTAAAGCAAGGGCTAAGCTTCTACGCCAGTTTTAGACCGATGCAGTAACTATCAATTGGGGTTCAAATGCCACCATGTCGCTCCTGACTACTTCTGCGGAGGCAGCCAACTTAGATTGAGGTTCCTTTCACACCTGCACTGTGAACCCTTCTTCCCACCAATGAGCTTCCAGGACCCTTTTGGAAACATTGTTAGCCTCTTCTCGCTGCCCTGAAAACCTCCCTTCTTCAGACCCTGCTCCTTTGCACTCCCCCCAGTGGCTCCTGAGCCTTCTGCTGACGCCCTTGGTCCATTTTCTAAAATTCCATGAACCCCTTCCTGTTCTTTCCCGGGTTCTTTCTGCTCACAAGAACTTGTGGCTGATGCTGCTCTTTGCATCTTTGCAATAGGCAAGATCCGGGAGCCCTCCTCCATTATGGGTCAGTGTCAGCTTTTCAACTTTCACCAGCTGCTTCTTGCAGGGATCAGCAGATTGCATGTTGGAACCACTGGAATGGTAGCCACATATCAGAGCTAGCATGTAGATACTCAGTACTGAATCCAGGCCCCTGCTAGGGCAACCAGCCATCAAAATTGCTCTGTAGGTGATTTTGTAGAAAAGAACTCTCCCATTGGTTGCCAGCACATCTCCTTTCTCTGATTTCCTCATTGCTTGTAAAAAGGTTCTGCCACGCTCATAGACATGGGCCTGTCACCGAGCTACAACGGTGGTTGGAGCAGAAGGATGGATTGTCTCAGCGGGAAACTCAGAGAGACCCTGTCTCAAAAAAACTGAACAAGGGAAATAATACAAAAGAAAAGAAAAGGATATGAAACCATAAGAAAGGAAAGGAAAGGAAAGGAAAGGAAAGGAAAGGAAAGGAAAGGAAAGGAAAGGAAAGGAAAGGAAAGGAAAGGAAAGGAAAGGAAAGGAAAGGAAAGGAAATGTTTGAATCGTACCTCCACAGGACTCACAAAGTCCTGTGTTTGAACCTAAGCACCCAAACACTTAAAAGAAACAAAAGGTTCTAACAGGGCCTGTGCATAAAAGCCATCAATTCCCATGCAGGGGGCACAACCAATTTGCAACTTGAAGAACTTTGTGCCAAGATTTGATTAAGAACACCAGCATGTGAGACATTTGCATTAAAATTGATAGGAGTTGTTAAGCAAAACAAATGTTACTAAATAGCAAGAGAGTAATTTCATTGTTGGGTTCCCTACAAGATGAGGAAATTTATTAAAGTGTGGCAAGTTTTTGGAAGGTTGAGAACCACTGTGTAGAAATAAGTCACACCTGAGTGAATCACGCTCTATAGCAGATCATGATCAGACCTTCGTGATGGTGGAGAGTTTGAATATTGCAGGTCCTGAGTCAAATACTACAGGGTCACTTCTGACTTGTCATCAACAACTTTCGCCATATTTCTCTATTACCACTTTTGCCATGAACACATGTCAATGTTTTTTCCAACCCAACGCTGATCCCCTCAGGATGCGGTGTTCATTTCTGACTTTATCCTGTAACTCTAGAAACGCCTTGCATTGTTAACACCATGGAATGCACAATTGTGGGCTAACATACTGTACTTCCCTGACACAGTCATGTGAAAGGCTTCAAAAGAATCTCCAGGCCCCTGTGAAGCTAGGGTCCAGGCTCCGGACTAGCTTGAGACAGATGCAGTAATTATCAAGTTGGGAACATACGCCACCGTGTGGCTGTAGCCAGCCACTGCGGAGGCAGGCAACGTCCATGGGCTTTCTTTCATGGTTGTTCTCTGAACCCTTCTACCCAGCCACGAGCAAACGCTCATGGCCAGGGCAGAAGGGTTCAGAGAATTCATTCAAGGAACCTTCTGGACCCTCGGTGAGCCTCTTCTCGCGGCCTTGAGAATCTCCCTTTCTGACCATGCTCAATCCCACCCTCAGCAGTGCGTACTGATCCTCCTGAGGAGCCCCAGGGTCCTCCTTCTAAAATTTCGTGAACCCCTTCCTGTTCTTTCCCTGGTTCTTTCTGCTTACAAGAATTTGTTCCTGATTCTACTCTTTGCATTTTTCCACAGGGCAAGATCAAGGGGCCCTCCAGCATTAAGGGTCAATGTCAGCTTTTTAAAATACAGGAGCTGGTCTCTGCAGGGATCACCATTGTGGATGTTGGAACTTCTGGATAGATAGCCACATATAGCAGCTATCATCTGGATGCTGAGTACTGAATCCAGGCCCCTGCAAAGACACAAGGGCCTCATAAAGGCTTGGAGGTTTTCTTGTAGAAAAAACACTCATATTGGATTACTGCACACTTCCTTTTTCTGATTCCCTCATTGTTTGTAAGAAGGTCTGCCCTGCTTGGGGGCACAGCCTGTCACCGAAAGACAAGGGTGACTCTGGCAGATGGATGGAATGTTTGTGTGGAGTCTAGGAATGATCCTGACTCAGAAATTTAAAAACGAAAGAAGAGAAAAGAAAGAAACAAAAGAGAAAAAAGAAAGCCAAAAGGAAGAAAATTTCAAATCGTACCTCTACAGTATTCACAAAGTCTTGGTTTTGATTCTGAACACACAACCACTTCAAAGAACCCAGAGTTTCTAACAGGGCCTGTTCATATACGCCATCGGTTCTCATGCTGAGAGGCTCAACCAATTATGGGCATGAAGGACTCTGTCCTAGGGTTCAAATACGAACTGCTGCATGTCAGATATTTGCATTAAGTTTGATAGAGGTAGCTTTGCAAGACAACAGTTACAAGTTAGCAACAGAATAATTTCATTGTTGGGTTTCTCACAACACGAGGAACTGCATTAAAGTGTTGCAATCTGAGGAAGGTTGAGAACCACTGTGTAGAAATAAGTCACACTTGAGTGAATCATGATCGATAGCAGATCATGATCAGACCTTAGTGATTGTGGAGAGCTGGTATATTGTGGGTCCTGAATCAAATATTATAGGGTCACTTGGAACGTGTAAACAGCATTTTGGCCAGTTTTCATTGTGACCCCTTTTGCCATGAACAGATGTCAATGTTCTTTCCAACCCTACGCTGATCCCCTCAAGATGTGATGACCATTTCTGACTTGGTCCTATAACTCTAGACACGCCATGCATTGTTCACACCATGGAATACACTATTTCGAAATGTGTTTCCCTGAGACACAGTCATGCCAATGGCTTCAAAAACATCTCCAGTGCACTGTAAAGCAAGAGTTAAGCTTCTACGCCAGTTTGAGACCGATGCAGGAACTATCAATGAGGGTTCAAATGCCACCATGCCGCTCCTGACTACTTCTGCGGAGGCAGCCAACTTAGATTGAGGTTCCTGCACACCTGTACTGTGAACCGTTCTTCCCCAGCAAGCTCATTGCTGGGATTCAAGGACCCTTCTGGAAACATGGTTAGCCTCTTCTCCCTGCCCTGAAAACCTCCCTTCTTCAGACCCTGCTCATTTGCACTCCCACCAGTGGCTCCTGATCCTTCTGCTGACGCCCTTGGTCCCTTTTCTAAAATTCCATGAACCCCTTCCTGTTCTTTCCCGGGTTCTTTCTGCTCACAAGAACTTGTGGCTGATGCTGCTCTTTGCATCTTTGCAATAGGCAAGATCCGGGAGCCCTCCTCCATTATGGGTCAGTGTCAGCTTTTCAACTTTCACCAGCTGCTTCTTGCAGGGGTCAGCAGATTGCATGTTGGAACCACTGGAATGGTAGCCACATATCAGAGCTAGCATGTAGATACTGAGTACTGAATCCAGGCCCCTGCTAGGGCAACCACCCATCAAAATTGCTCTGTAGGTGATTTTGTAGAAAAGAACTCTCCCTTTGGATGCCAGCACATCTCGAACTTCTGATTTCCTCATTGCTTGTAAAAAGGTTCTGCCACGCTCATAGACATGGGCCTGTCACCGAGCTACAACGGTGGTTGGAGCAGAAGGATGGATTTCCTGAGCGGGGAACTCAGAGAGAACCTGTCTCAAAAAAACTGAAAGAGAATTAATAGAAAAGAAAAGAAAAGATACGAAACAATAGGAAAGGAAAGGAAAGGAAAGGAAAGGAAAGGAAAGGAAAGGAAAGGAAAGGAAAGGAAAGGAAAGGAAAGGAAAGGAAAGGAAAGGAAAGGAAAGGAAAGGAAAGGAAAGAAAGGATCGTACCTCCACAGGATTCACAAAGTCCTGTGTTTGATCCTAAGCACCCAAACACTTACAAGAACCAAAAGGTTCTAACAGGACCTGTGCATATAAGCCATCAATTCCCATGCACGGAGCACAACCAATTTGGAACTTGAAGAACTTTGTCCCAAGGATATGAATAAGAACAGCAGCATGTGAAACATTTGCATTAAGATTGATAGAAGGTGATTAGCAAAACAAATGTTACTAATTAGCAAGAGAGTAATTTCATTGTTGGGTTCCCTACACGATGAGGAAATTTATTAACGTGTGGCAGTTTTTGGAAGGTTGAGAACCACAGTGTAGAAATAAGTCACACTTGAGTGAATCATGATCGATAGCAGATCATGATCAGACCTTAGTGATTGTGGAGAGCTGGTATATTGTGGGTCCTGAATCAAATATTACAGGGTCACTTGGGACTTGTAAACAGCCACTTTGGCTAGTTTTCATTGTGACCCCTTTTGCCCTGAACAGATGTCAATGTTTTTTCCAACCCTACGCTGATCCCCTCAAGATGTGATGATCATTTCTGACTTTGTCCTGTAACTCTAGACACGCCATGCATTGTTCATACCATGGAATACACTATTTCGAAATGTGTTTCCCTGAGACACAGTCATGCGAATGGGCTTCAAAAACATCTCCAGTCCCCTGTAAAGCAAGGGCTAAGCTTCTACGCCAGTTTTAGACCGATGCAGTAACTATCAATTGGGGTTCAAATGCCACCATGTCGCTCCTGACTACTTCTGCGGAGGCAGCCAACTTAGATTGAGGTTCCTCCACACCTGCACTGTGAACCCTTCTTCCCACCAATGAGCTTCCAGGACCCTTTTGGAAACATTGTTAGCCTCTTCTCGCTGCCCTGAAAACCTCCCTTCTTCAGACCCTGCTCCTTTGCACTCCCCCCAGTGGCTCCTGAGCCTTCTGCTGACGCCCTTGGTCCATTTTCTAAAATTCCATGAACCCCTTCCTGTTCTTTCCCGGGTTCTTTCTGCTCACAAGAACTTGTGGCTGATGCTGCTCTTTGCATCTTTGCAATAGGCAAGATCCGGGAGCCCTCCTCCATTATGGGTCAGTGTCAGCTTTTCAACTTTCACCAGCTGCTTCTTGCAGGGGTCAGCAGATTGCATGTTGGAACCACTGGAATGGTAGCCACATATCAGAGCTAGCATGTAGATACTGAGTACTGAATCCAGGCCCCTGCTAGGGCAACCAGCCATCAAAATTGCTCTGTAGGTGATTTTGTAGAAAAGAACTCTCCCATTGGTTGCCAGCACATCTCGAACTTCTGATTTCCTCATTGCTTGTAAAAAGGTTCTGCCACGCTCATAGACATGGGCCTGTCACCGAGCTACAACGGTGGTTGGAGCAGAAGGATGGATTGTCTCAGCGGGAAACTCAGAGAGACCCTGTCTCAAAAAAACTGAAAGGGAAATAATACAAAAGAAAAGAAAAGGATATGAAACCATAAGAAAGGAAAGGAAAGGAAAGGAAAGGAAAGGAAAGGAAAGGAAAGGAAAGGAAAGGAAAGGAAAGGAAAGGAAAGGAAAGGAAAGGAAAGGAAAGGAAAGGAAAGGAAAGGAAAGGAAAGGAAATGTTTGAATCGTACCTCCACAGGACTCACAAAGTCCTGTGTTTGAACCTAAGCACCCAAACACTTAAAAGAAACAAAAGGTTCTAACAGGGCCTGTGCATAAAAGCCATCAATTCCCATGCAGGGGGCACAACCAATTTGCAACTTGAAGAACTTTGTGCCAAGATTTGATTAAGAACACCAGCATGTGAGACATTTGCATTAAAATTGATAGGAGTTGTTAAGCAAAACAAATGTTACTAAATAGCAAGAGAGTAATTTCATTGTTGGGTTCCCTACAAGATGAGGAAATTTATTAAAGTGTGGCAGTTTTTGGAAGGTTGAGAACCACTGTGTAGAAATAAGTCACACCTGAGTGAATCACGCTCTATAGCAGATCATGATCAGACCTTCGTGATGGTGGAGAGTTTGAATATTGCAGGTCCTGAGTCAAATACTACAGGGTCACTTCTGACTTGTCATCAACAACTTTCGCCATATTTCTCTATTACCACTTTTGCCATGAACACATGTCAATGTTTTTTCCAACCCAACGCTTGATCCCCTCAGGATGCGGTGTTCATTTCTGACTTTATCCTGTAACTCTAGAAACGCCTTGCATTGTTAACACCATGGAATGCACAATTGTGGGCTAACATACTGTACTTCCCTGACACAGTCATGTGAAAGGCTTCAAAAGAATCTCCAGGCCCCTGTGAAGCTAGGGTCCAGGCTCCGGACTAGCTTGAGACAGATGCAGTAATTATCAAGTTGGGAACATACGCCACCGTGTGGCTGTAGCCAGCCACTGCGGAGGCAGGCAACGTCCATGGGCTTTCTTTCATGGTTGTTCTCTGAACCCTTCTACCCAGCCACGAGCAAACGCTCATGGCCAGGGCAGAAGGGTTCAGAGAATTCATTCAAGGAACCTTCTGGACCCTCGGTGAGCCTCTTCTCGCGGCCTTGAGAATCTCCCTTTCTGACCATGCTCAATCCCACCCTCAGCAGTGCGTACTGATCCTCCTGAGGAGCCCCAGGGTCCTCCTTCTAAAATTTCGTGAACCCCTTCCTGTTCTTTCCCTGGTTCTTTCTGCTTACAAGAATTTGTTCCTGATTCTACTCTTTGCATTTTTCCACAGGGCAAGATCAAGGGGCCCTCCAGCATTAAGGGTCAATGTCAGCTTTTTAAAATACAGGAGCTGGTCTCTGCAGGGATCACCATTGTGGATGTTGGAACTTCTGGATAGATAGCCACATATAGCAGCTATCATCTGGATGCTGAGTACTGAATCCAGGCCCCTGCAAAGACACAAGGGCCTCATAAAGGCTTGGAGGTTTTCTTGTAGAAAAAACACTCATATTGGATTACTGCACACTTCCTTTCTCTGATTCCCTCATTGTTTGTAAGAAGGTCTGCCCTGCTTGGGGGCACAGCCTGTCACCGAAAGACAAGGGTGACTCTGGCAGATGGATGGAATGTTTGTGTGGAGTCTAGGAATGATCCTGACTCAGAAATTTAAAAACGAAAGAAGAGAAAAGAAAGAAACAAAAGAGAAAAAAGAAAGCCAAAAGGAAGAAAATTTCAAATCGTACCTCTACAGTATTCACAAAGTCTTGGGTTTGATTCTGAACACACAACCACTTCAAAGAACCCAGAGTTTCTAACAGGGCCTGTTCATATACGCCATCGGTTCTCATGCTGAGAGGCTCAACCAATTATGGGCATGAAGGACTCTGTCCTAGGGTTCAAATACGAACTGCTGCATGTCAGATATTTGCATTAAGTTTGATAGAGGTAGCTTTGCAAGACAACAGTTACAAGTTAGCAACAGAATAATTTCATTGTTGGGTTTCTCACAACACGAGGAACTGCATTAAAGTGTTGCAATCTGAGGAAGGTTGAGAACCACTGTGTAGAAATAAGTCACACTTGAGTGAATCATGATCGATAGCAGATCATGATCAGACCTTAGTGATTGTGGAGAGCTGGTATATTGTGGGTCCTGAATCAAATATTATAGGGTCACTTGGAACGTGTAAACAGCATTTTGGCCTAGTTTTCATTGTGACCCCTTTTGCCATGAACAGATGTCAATGTTCTTTCCAACCCTACGCTGATCCCCTCAAGATGTGATGACCATTTCTGACTTGGTCCTATAACTCTAGACACGCCATGCATTGTTCACACCATGGAATACACTATTTCGAAATGTGTTTCCCTGAGACACAGTCATGCCAATGGCTTCAAAAACATCTCCAGTGCACTGTAAAGCAAGAGTTAAGCTTCTACGCCAGTTTGAGACCGATGCAGGAACTATCAATGAGGGTTCAAATGCCACCATGCCGCTCCTGACTACTTCTGCGGAGGCAGCCAACTTAGATTGAGGTTCCTGCACACCTGTACTGTGAACCGTTCTTCCCCAGCAAGCTCATTGCTGGGATTCAAGGACCCTTCTGGAAACATGGTTAGCCTCTTCTCCCTGCCCTGAAAACCTCCCTTCTTCAGACCCTGCTCATTTGCACTCCCACCAGTGGCTCCTGATCCTTCTGCTGACGCCCTTGGTCCCTTTTCTAAAATTCCATGAACCCCTTCCTGTTCTTTCCCGGGTTCTTTCTGCTCACAAGAACTTGTGGCTGATGCTGCTCTTTGCATCTTTGCAATAGGCAAGATCCGGGAGCCCTCCTCCATTATGGGTCAGTGTCAGCTTTTCAACTTTCACCAGCTGCTTCTTGCAGGGGTCAGCAGATTGCATGTTGGAACCACTGGAACGGTAGCCACATATCAGAGCTAGCATGTAGATACTGAGTACTGAATCCAGGCCCCTGCTAGGGCAACCACCCATCAAAATTGCTCTGTAGGTGATTTTGTAGAAAAGAACTCTCCCTTTGGATGCCAGCACATCTCGAACTTCTGATTTCCTCATTGCTTGTAAAAAGGTTCTGCCACGCTCATAGACATGGGCCTGTCACCGAGCTACAACGGTGGTTGGAGCAGAAGGATGGATTTCCTGAGCGGGGAACTCAGAGAGAACCTGTCTCAAAAAAACTGAAAGAGAATTAATAGAAAAGAAAAGAAAAGATACGAAACAATAGGAAAGGAAAGGAAAGGAAAGGAAAGGAAAGGAAAGGAAAGGAAAGGAAAGGAAAGGAAAGGAAAGGAAAGGAAAGGAAAGGAAAGGAAAGGAAAGGAAAGGAAAGGAAAGGAAAGGAAAGGAAAGGATCGTACCTCCACAGGATTCACAAAGTCCTGTGTTTGATCCTAAGCACCCAAACACTTACAAGAACCAAAAGGTTCTAACAGGACCTGTGCATATAAGCCATCAATTCCCATGCACGGGGCACAACCAATTTGGAACTTGAAGAACTTTGTCCCAGGATATGAATAAGAACAGCAGCATGTGAAACATTTGCATTAAGATTGATAGAAGGTGATTAGCAAAACAAATGTTACTAATTAGCAAGAGAGTAATTTCATTGTTGGGTTCCCTACACGATGAGGAAATTTATTAACGTGTGGCAGTTTTTGGAAGGTTGAGAACCACAGTGTAGAAATAAGTCACACTTGAGTGAATCATGATCGATAGCAGATCATGATCAGACCTTAGTGATTGTGGAGAGCTGGTATATTGTGGGTCCTGAATCAAATATTACAGGGTCACTTGGGACTTGTAAACAGCCACTTTGGCTAGTTTTCATTGTGACCCCTTTTGCCCTGAACAGATGTCAATGTTTTTTCCAACCCTACGCTGATCCCCTCAAGATGTGATGATCATTTCTGACTTTGTCCTGTAACTCTAGACACGCCATGCATTGTTCATACCATGGAATACACTATTTCGAAATGTGTTTCCCTGAGACACAGTCATGCGAATGGCTTCAAAAACATCTCCAGTCCCCTGTAAAGCAAGGGCTAAGCTTCTACGCCAGTTTTAGACCGATGCAGTAACTATCAATTGGGGTTCAAATGCCACCATGTCGCTCCTGACTACTTCTGCGGAGGCAGCCAACTTAGATTGAGGTTCCTCCACACCTGCACTGTGAACCCTTCTTCCCACCAATGAGCTTTCCAGGACCCTTTTGGAAACATTGTTAGCCTCTTCTCGCTGCCCTGAAAACCTCCCTTCTTCAGACCCTGCTCCTTTGCACTCCCCCCAGTGGCTCCTGAGCCTTCTGCTGACGCCCTTGGTCCATTTTCTAAAATTCCATGAACCCCTTCCTGTTCTTTCCCGGGTTCTTTCTGCTCACAAGAACTTGTGGCTGATGCTGCTCTTTGCATCTTTGCAATAGGCAAGATCCGGGAGCCCTCCTCCATTATGGGTCAGTGTCAGCTTTTCAACTTTCACCAGCTGCTTCTTGCAGGGATCAGCAGATTGCATGTTGGAACCACTGGAATGGTAGCCACATATCAGAGCTAGCATGTAGATACTGAGTACTGAATCCAGGCCCCTGCTAGGGCAACCAGCCATCAAAATTGCTCTGTAGGTGATTTTGTAGAAAAGAACTCTCCCATTGGTTGCCAGCACATCTCCAACTTCTGATTTCCTCATTGCTTGTAAAAAGGTTTCTGCCACGCTC
Organism: Cricetomys ansorgei; assembly: GCA_026225945.1. NCBI lineage: Eukaryota > Metazoa > Chordata > Mammalia > Rodentia > Nesomyidae > Cricetomys > Cricetomys ansorgei. Next base: position 75,496 of record JAMJFZ010000683.1, on the reverse strand, counting down.
ATAGACATGGGCCTGTCACCGAGCTACAACGGTGGTTGGAGCAGAAGGATGGATTGTCTCAGCGGGAAACTCAGAGAGACCCTGTCTCAAAAAAACTGAAAGGGAAATAATACAAAAGAAAAGAAAAGGATATGAAACCATAAGAAAGGAAAGGAAAGGAAAGGAAAGGAAAGGAAAGGAAAGGAAAGGAAAGGAAAGGAAAGGAAAGGAAAGGAAAGGAAAGGAAAGGAAAGGAAAGGAAAGGAAGGAAAGGAAAGGTTTGAATCGTACCTCCACAGGACTCACAAAGTCCTGTGTTTGAACCTAAGCACCCAAACACTTAAAAGAAACAAAAGGTTCTAACAGGGCCTGTGCATAAAAGCCATCAATTCCCATGCAGGGGGCACAACCAATTTGCAACTTGAAGAACTTTGTGCCAAGATTTGATTAAGAACACCAGCATGTGAGACATTTGCATTAAAATTGATAGGAGTTGTTAAGCAAAACAAATGTTACTAAATAGCAAGAGAGTAATTTCATTGTTGGGTTCCCTACAAGATGAGGAAATTTATTAAAGTGTGGCAGTTTTTGGAAGGTTGAGAACCACTGTGTAGAAATAAGTCACACCTGAGTGAATCACGCTCTATAGCAGATCATGATCAGACCTTCGTGATGGTGGAGAGTTTGAATATTGCAGGTCCTGAGTCAAATACTACAGGGTCACTTCTGACTTGTCATCAACAACTTTCGCCATATTTCTCTATTACCACTTTTGCCATGAACACATGTCAATGTTTTTTCCAACCCAACGCTGATCCCCTCAGGATGCGGTGTTCATTTCTGACTTTATCCTGTAACTCTAGAAACGCCTTGCATTGTTAACACCATGGAATGCACAATTGTGGGCTAACATACTGTACTTCCCTGACACAGTCATGTGAAAGGCTTCAAAAGAATCTCCAGGCCCCTGTGAAGCTAGGGTCCAGGCTCCGGACTAGCTTGAGACAGATGCAGTAATTATCAAGTTGGGAACATACGCCACCGTGTGGCTGTAGCCAGCCACTGCGGAGGCAGGCAACGTCCATGGGCTTTCTTTCATGGTTGTTCTCTGAACCCTTCTACCCAGCCACGAGCAAACGCTCATGGCCAGGGCAGAAGGGTTCAGAGAATTCATTCAAGGAACCTTCTGGACCCTCGGTGAGCCTCTTCTCGCGGCCTTGAGAATCTCCCTTTCTGACCATGCTCAATCCCACCCTCAGCAGTGCGTACTGATCCTCCTGAGGAGCCCCAGGGTCCTCCTTCTAAAATTTCGTGAACCCCTTCCTGTTCTTTCCCTGGTTCTTTCTGCTTACAAGAATTTGTTCCTGATTCTACTCTTTGCATTTTTCCACAGGGCAAGATCAAGGGGCCCTCCAGCATTAAGGGTCAATGTCAGCTTTTTAAAATACAGGAGCTGGTCTCTGCAGGGATCACCATTGTGGATGTTGGAACTTCTGGATAGATAGCCACATATAGCAGCTATCATCTGGATGCTGAGTACTGAATCCAGGCCCCTGCAAAGACACAAGGGCCTCATAAAGGCTTGGAGGTTTTCTTGTAGAAAAAACACTCATATTGGATTACTGCACACTTCCTTTTCTGATTCCCTCATTGTTTGTAAGAAGGTCTGCCCTGCTTGGGGGCACAGCCTGTCACCGAAAGACAAGGGTGACTCTGGCAGATGGATGGAATGTTTGTGTGGAGTCTAGGAATGATCCTGACTCAGAAATTTAAAAACGAAAGAAGAGAAAAGAAAGAAACAAAAGAGAAAAAAGAAAGCCAAAAGGAAGAAAATTTCAAATCGTACCTCTACAGTATTCACAAAGTCTTGGTTTGATTCTGAACACACAACCACTTCAAAGAACCCAGAGTTTCTAACAGGGCCTGTTCATATACGCCATCGGTTCTCATGCTGAGAGGCTCAACCAATTATGGGCATGAAGGACTCTGTCCTAGGGTTCAAATACGAACTGCTGCATGTCAGATATTTGCATTAAGTTTGATAGAGGTAGCTTTGCAAGACAACAGTTACAAGTTAGCAACAGAATAATTTCATTGTTGGGTTTCTCACAACACGAGGAACTGCATTAAAGTGTTGCAATCTGAGGAAGGTTGAGAACCACTGTGTAGAAATAAGTCACACTTGAGTGAATCATGATCGATAGCAGATCATGATCAGACCTTAGTGATTGTGGAGAGCTGGTATATTGTGGGTCCTGAATCAAATATTATAGGGTCACTTGGAACGTGTAAACAGCATTTTGGCCAGTTTTCATTGTGACCCCTTTTGCCATGAACAGATGTCAATGTTCTTTCCAACCCTACGCTGATCCCCTCAAGATGTGATGACCATTTCTGACTTGGTCCTATAACTCTAGACACGCCATGCATTGTTCACACCATGGAATACACTATTTCGAAATGTGTTTCCCTGAGACACAGTCATGCCAATGGCTTCAAAAACATCTCCAGTGCACTGTTAAAGCAAGAGTTAAGCTTCTACGCCAGTTTGAGACCGATGCAGGAACTATCAATGAGGGTTCAAATGCCACCATGCCGCTCCTGACTACTTCTGCGGAGGCAGCCAACTTAGATTGAGGTTCCTGCACACCTGTACTGTGAACCGTTCTTCCCCAGCAAGCTCATTGCTGGGATTCAAGGACCCTTCTGGAAACATGGTTAGCCTCTTCTCCCTGCCCTGAAAACCTCCCTTCTTCAGACCCTGCTCATTTGCACTCCCACCAGTGGCTCCTGATCCTTCTGCTGACGCCCTTGGTCCCTTTTCTAAAATTCCATGAACCCCTTCCTGTTCTTTCCCGGGTTCTTTCTGCTCACAAGAACTTGTGGCTGATGCTGCTCTTTGCATCTTTGCAATAGGCAAGATCCGGGAGCCCTCCTCCATTATGGGTCAGTGTCAGCTTTTCAACTTTCACCAGCTGCTTCTTGCAGGGGTCAGCAGATTGCATGTTGGAACCACTGGATACGGTAGCCACATATCAGAGCTAGCATGTAGATACTGAGTACTGAATCCAGGCCCCTGCTAGGGCAACCACCCATCAAAATTGCTCTGTAGGTGATTTTGTAGAAAAGAACTCTCCCTTTGGATGCCAGCACATCTCGAACTTCTGATTTCCTCATTGCTTGTAAAAAGGTTCTGCCACGCTCATAGACATGGGCCTGTCACCGAGCTACAACGGTGGTTGGAGCAGAAGGATGGATTTCCTGAGCGGGGAACTCAGAGAGAACCTGTCTCAAAAAAACTGAAAGAGAATTAATAGAAAAGAAAAGAAAAGATACGAAACAATAGGAAAGAAAGGAAAGGAAAGGAAAGGAAAGGAAAGGAAAGGAAAGGAAAGGAAAGGAAAGGAAAGGAAAGGAAAGGAAAGGAAAGGAAAGGAAAGGAAAGGAAAGGAAAGGAAAGGATCGTACCTCCACAGGATTCACAAAGTCCTGTGTTTGATCCTAAGCACCCAAACACTTACAAAGAACCAAAAGGTTCTAACAGGACCTGTGCATATAAGCCATCAATTCCCATGCACGGAGCACAACCAATTTGGAACTTGAAGAACTTTGTCCCAGGATATGAATAAGAACAGCAGCATGTGAAACATTTGCATTAAGATTGATAGAAGGTGATTAGCAAAACAAATGTTACTAATTAGCAAGAGAGTAATTTCATTGTTGGGTTCCCTACACGATGAGGAAATTTATTAACGTGTGGCAGTTTTTGGAAGGTTGAGAACCACAGTGTAGAAATAAGTCACACTTGAGTGAATCATGATCGATAGCAGATCATGATCAGACCTTAGTGATTGTGGAGAGCTGGTATATTGTGGGTCCTGAATCAAATATTACAGGGTCACTTGGGACTTGTAAACAGCCACTTTGGCTAGTTTTCATTGTGACCCCTTTTGCCCTGAACAGATGTCAATGTTTTTTCCAACCCTACGCTGATCCCCTCAAGATGTGATGATCATTTCTGACTTTGTCCTGTAACTCTAGACACGCCATGCATTGTTCATACCATGGAATACACTATTTCGAAATGTGTTTCCCTGAGACACAGTCATGCGAATGGCTTCAAAAACATCTCCAGTCCCCTGTAAAGCAAGGGCTAAGCTTCTACGCCAGTTTTAGACCGATGCAGTAACTATCAATTGGGGTTCAAATGCCACCATGTCGCTCCTGACTACTTCTGCGGAGGCAGCCAACTTAGATTGAGGTTCCTCCACACCTGCACTGTGAACCCTTCTTCCCACCAATGAGCTTCCAGGACCCTTTTGGAAACATTGTTAGCCTCTTCTCGCTGCCCTGAAAACCTCCCTTCTTCAGACCCTGCTCCTTTGCACTCCCCCCAGTGGCTCCTGAGCCTTCTGCTGACGCCCTTGGTCCATTTTCTAAAATTCCATGAACCCCTTCCTGTTCTTTCCCGGGTTCTTTCTGCTCACAAGAACTTGTGGCTGATGCTGCTCTTTGCATCTTTGCAATAGGCAAGATCCGGGAGCCCTCCTCCATTATGGGTCAGTGTCAGCTTTTCAACTTTCACCAGCTGCTTCTTGCAGGGGTCAGCAGATTGCATGTTGGAACCACTGGAATGGTAGCCACATATCAGAGCTAGCATGTAGATACTGAGTACTGAATCCAGGCCCCTGCTAGGGCAACCAGCCATCAAAATTGCTCTGTAGGTGATTTTGTAGAAAAGAACTCTCCCATTGGTTGCCAGCACATCTCCAACTTCTGATTTCCTCATTGCTTGTAAAAAGGTTCTGCCACGCTCATAGACATGGGCCTGTCACCGAGCTACAACGGTGGTTGGAGCAGAAGGATGGATTGTCTCAGCGGGAAACTCAGAGAGACCCTGTCTCAAAAAAACTGAAAGGGAAATAATACAAAAGAAAAGAAAAGGATATGAAACCATAAGAAAGGAAAGGAAAGGAAAGGAAAGGAAAGGAAAGGAAAGGAAAGGAAAGGAAAGGAAAGGAAAGGGAAAGGAAAGGAAAGGAAAGGAAAGGAAAGGAAAGGAAAGGAAAGGAAATGTTTGAATCGTACCTCCACAGGACTCACAAAGTCCTGTGTTTGAACCTAAGCACCCAAACACTTAAAAGAAACAAAAGGTTCTAACAGGGCCTGTGCATAAAAGCCATCAATTCCCATGCAGGGGGCACAACCAATTTGCAACTTGAAGAACTTTGTGCCAAGATTTGATTAAGAACACCAGCATGTGAGACATTTGCATTAAAATTGATAGGAGTTGTTAAGCAAAACAAATGTTACTAAATAGCAAGAGAGTAATTTCATTGTTGGGTTCCCTACAAGATGAGGAAATTTATTAAAGTGTGGCAGTTTTTGGAAGGTTGAGAACCACTGTGTAGAAATAAGTCACACCTGAGTGAATCACGCTCTATAGCAGATCATGATCAGACCTTCGTGATGGTGGAGAGTTTGAATATTGCAGGTCCTGAGTCAAATACTACAGGGTCACTTCTGACTTGTCATCAACAACTTTCGCCATATTTCTCTATTACCACTTTTGCCATGAACACATGTCAATGTTTTTTCCAACCCAACGCTGATCCCCTCAGGATGCGGTGTTCATTTCTGACTTTATCCTGTAACTCTAGAAACGCCTTGCATTGTTAACACCATGGAATGCACAATTGTGGGCTAACATACTGTACTTCCCTGACACAGTCATGTGAAAGGCTTCAAAAGAATCTCCAGGCCCCTGTGAAGCTAGGGTCCAGGCTCCGGACTAGCTTGAGACAGATGCAGTAATTATCAAGTTGGGAACATACGCCACCGTGTGGCTGTAGCCAGCCACTGCGGAGGCAGGCAACGTCCATGGGCTTTCTTTCATGGTTGTTCTCTGAACCCTTCTACCCAGCCACGAGCAAACGCTCATGGCCAGGGCAGAAGGGTTCAGAGAATTCATTCAAGGAACCTTCTGGACCCTCGGTGAGCCTCTTCTCGCGGCCTTGAGAATCTCCCTTTCTGACCATGCTCAATCCCACCCTCAGCAGTGCGTACTGATCCTCCTGAGGAGCCCCAGGGTCCTCCTTCTAAAATTTCGTGAACCCCTTCCTGTTCTTTCCCTGGTTCTTTCTGCTTACAAGAATTTGTTCCTGATTCTACTCTTTGCATTTTTCCACAGGGCAAGATCAAGGGGCCCTCCAGCATTAAGGGTCAATGTCAGCTTTTTAAAATACAGGAGCTGGTCTCTGCAGGGATCACCATTGTGGATGTTGGAACTTCTGGATAGATAGCCACATATAGCAGCTATCATCTGGATGCTGAGTACTGAATCCAGGCCCCTGCAAAGACACAAGGGCCTCATAAAGGCTTGGAGGTTTTCTTGTAGAAAAAACACTCATATTGGATTACTGCACACTTCCTTTTTCTGATTCCCTCATTGTTTGTAAGAAGGTCTGCCCTGCTTGGGGGCACAGCCTGTCACCGAAAGACAAGGGTGACTCTGGCAGATGGATGGAATGTTTGTGTGGAGTCTAGGAATGATCCTGACTCAGAAATTTAAAAACGAAAGAAGAGAAAAGAAAGAAACAAAAGAGAAAAAAGAAAGCCAAAAGGAAGAAAATTTCAAATCGTACCTCTACAGTATTCACAAAGTCTTGGGTTTGATTCTGAACACACAACCACTTCAAAGAACCCAGAGTTTCTAACAGGGCCTGTTCATATACGCCATCGGTTCTCATGCTGAGAGGCTCAACCAATTATGGGCATGAAGGACTCTGTCCTAGGGTTCAAATACGAACTGCTGCATGTCAGATATTTGCATTAAGTTTGATAGAGGTAGCTTTGCAAGACAACAGTTACAAGTTAGCAACAGAATAATTTCATTGTTGGGTTTCTCACAACACGAGGAACTGCATTAAAGTGTTGCAATCTGAGGAAGGTTGAGAACCACTGTGTAGAAATAAGTCACACTTGAGTGAATCATGATCGATAGCAGATCATGATCAGACCTTAGTGATTGTGGAGAGCTGGTATATTGTGGGTCCTGAATCAAATATTATAGGGTCACTTGGAACGTGTAAACAGCATTTTGGCCAGTTTTCATTGTGACCCCTTTTGCCATGAACAGATGTCAATGTTCTTTCCAACCCTACGCTGATCCCCTCAAGATGTGATGACCATTTCTGACTTGGTCCTATAACTCTAGACACGCCATGCATTGTTCACACCATGGAATACACTATTTCGAAATGTGTTTCCCTGAGACACAGTCATGCCAATGGCTTCAAAAACATCTCCAGTGCACTGTAAAGCAAGAGTTAAGCTTCTACGCCAGTTTGAGACCGATGCAGGAACTATCAATGAGGGTTCAAATGCCACCATGCCGCTCCTGACTACTTCTGCGGAGGCAGCCAACTTAGATTGAGGTTCCTGCACACCTGTACTGTGAACCGTTCTTCCCCAGCAAGCTCATTGCTGGGATTCAAGGACCCTTCTGGAAACATGGTTAGCCTCATTCTCCCTGCCCTGAAAACCTCCCTTCTTCAGACCCTGCTCATTTGCACTCCCACCAGTGGCTCCTGATCCTTCTGCTGACGCCCTTGGTCCCTTTTCTAAAATTCCATGAACCCCTTCCTGTTCTTTCCCGGGTTCTTTCTGCTCACAAGAACTTGTGGCTGATGCTGCTCTTTGCATCTTTGCAATAGGCAAGATCCGGGAGCCCTCCTCCATTATGGGTCAGTGTCAGCTTTTCAACTTTCACCAGCTGCTTCTTGCAGGGGTCAGCAGATTGCATGTTGGAACCACTGGAACGGTAGCCACATATCAGAGCTAGCATGTAGATACTGAGTACTGAATCCAGGCCCCTGCTAGGGCAACCACCCATCAAAATTGCTCTGTAGGTGATTTTGTAGAAAAGAACTCTCCCTTTGGATGCCAGCACATCTCGAACTTCTGATTTCCTCATTGCTTGTAAAAAGGTTCTGCCACGCTCATAGACATGGGCCTGTCACCGAGCTACAACGGTGGTTGGAGCAGAAGGATGGATTTCCTGAGCGGGGAACTCAGAGAGAACCTGTCTCAAAAAAACTGAAAGAGAATTAATAGAAAAGAAAAGAAAAGATACGAAACAATAGGAAAAGGAAAGGAAAGGAAAGGAAAGGAAAGGAAAGGAAAGGAAAGGAAAGGAAAGGAAAGGAAAGGAAAGGAAAGGAAAGGAAAGGAAAGGAAAGGAAAGGAAAGGAAAGGATCGTACCTCCACAGGATTCACAAAGTCCTGTGTTTGATCCTAAGCACCCAAACACTTACAAGAACCAAAAGGTTCTAACAGGACCTGTGCATATAAGCCATCAATTCCCATGCACGGGCACAACCAATTTGGAACTTGAAGAACTTTGTCCCAGGATATGAATAAGAACAGCAGCATGTGAAACATTTGCATTAAGATTGATAGAAGGTGATTAGCAAAACAAATGTTACTAATTAGCAAGAGAGTAATTTCATTGTTGGGTTCCCTACACGATGAGGAAATTTATTAACGTGTGGCAGTTTTTGGAAGGTTGAGAACCACAGTGTAGAAATAAGTCACACTTGAGTGAATCATGATCGATAGCAGATCATGATCAGACCTTAGTGATTGTGGAGAGCTGGTATATTGTGGGTCCTGAATCAAATATTACAGGGTCACTTGGGACTTGTAAACAGCCACTTTGGCTAGTTTTCATTGTGACCCCTTTTGCCCTGAACAGATGTCAATGTTTTTTCCAACCCTACGCTGATCCCCTCAAGATGTGATGATCATTTCTGACTTTGTCCTGTAACTCTAGACACGCCATGCATTGTTCATACCATGGAATACACTATTTCGAAATGTGTTTCCCTGAGACACAGTCATGCGAATGGCTTCAAAAACATCTCCAGTCCCCTGTAAAGCAAGGGCTAAGCTTCTACGCCAGTTTTAGACCGATGCAGTAACTATCAATTGGGGTTCAAATGCCACCATGTCGCTCCTGACTACTTCTGCGGAGGCAGCCAACTTAGATTGAGGTTCCTCCACACCTGCACTGTGAACCCTTCTTCCCACCAATGAGCTTCCAGACCCTTTTGGAAACATTGTTAGCCTCTTCTCGCTGCCCTGAAAACCTCCCTTCTTCAGACCCTGCTCCTTTGCACTCCCCCCAGTGGCTCCTGAGCCTTCTGCTGACGCCCTTGGTCCATTTTCTAAAATTCCATGAACCCCTTCCTGTTCTTTCCCGGGTTCTTTCTGCTCACAAGAACTTGTGGCTGATGCTGCTCTTTGCATCTTTGCAATAGGCAAGATCCGGGAGCCCTCCTCCATTATGGGTCAGTGTCAGCTTTTCAACTTTCACCAGCTGCTTCTTGCAGGGGTCAGCAGATTGCATGTTGGAACCACTGGAATGGTAGCCACATATCAGAGCTAGCATGTAGATACTGAGTACTGAATCCAGGCCCCTGCTAGGGCAACCAGCCATCAAAATTGCTCTGTAGGTGATTTTGTAGAAAAGAACTCTCCCATTGGTTGCCAGCACATCTCCACCCTCTGATTTCCTCATTGCTTGTAAAAAGGTTCTGCCACGCTCGGGACATGGGCCTGTCACCGAGCTACAACTGTGGTTGGAGCAGAAGGATGGATTGTCTCAGCGGGAAACTCAGAGAGACCCTGTCTCAAAAAAACTGAAAGGGAAATAATACAAAAGAAAAGAAAAGGATATGAAACCATAAGAAAGGAAAGGAAAGGAAAGGAAAGGAAAAAAGGAAAGGAAAGGAAAAAAGAAAGGAAAGGAAAGGAAAGGAAAGGAAAAAAGGAAAGGAAAGTTTGAATCGTACCTCCACAGGATTCACAAAGTCCTGTGTTTGAACCTAAGCACCCAAACACTTAAAAGAAACAAAAGGTTCTAACAGGGCCTGTGCATAAAAGCCATCAATTCCCATGCAGGGGGCACAACCAATTTGCAACTTGAAGAACTTTGTGCCAAGGGTTTTGATTAAGAACACCAGCATGTGAGACATTTGCATTAAAATTGATAGAAGTTGTTAAGCAAAACAAATGTTACTAAATAGCAAGAGAGTAATTTCATTGTTGGGTTCCCTACAAGATGAGGAAATTTATTAAAGTGTGGAAGTTTTTGGAAGGTTGAGAACCACTGTGTAGAAATAAGTCACACCTGAGTGAATCACGCTCTATAGCAGATCATGATCAGACCTTCGTGATGGTGGAGAGTTTGAATATTGCAGGTCCTGAATCAAATACTACAGGGTCACTTCTGACTTGTCATCAACAACTTTCGCCATATTTCTCTATTACCACTTTTGCCATGAACACATGTCAATGTTTTTTCCAACCCAACGCTGATCCCCTCAGGATGCGGTGTTCATTTCTGACTTTATCCTGTAACTCTAGAAACGCCTTGCATTGTTAACACCATGGAATGCACAATTGTGGGCTAACATACTGTACTTCCCTGACACAGTCATGTGAAAGGCTTCAAAAGAATCTCCAGGCCCCTGTGAAGCTAGGGTCCAGGCTCCGGACTAGCTTGAGACAGATGCAGTAATTATCAAGTTGGGAACATACGCCACCGTGTGGCTGTAGCCAGCCACTGCGGAGGCAGGCAACGTCCATGGGCTTTCTTTCATGGTTGTTCTCTGAACCCTTCTACCCAGCCACGAGCAGACCCTAACCCTAACCCTAACCCTAACCCTAACCCTAACCCTAAACCTAACCTAACCCTTACCCCTATCCTAACCCTAACCAGTCTAACCCTAACCCTAACACTAACCCTCTAACCCTAACCCGTCTAACTCTAACCCGTCTAACCCTAACCCTAACCCTCCCAAACCACGGAAACATAAGTTGAAAACCTATCAGCCTAGCACTACATACCTGGAAGCAGGAAGATCATACACATTCAAGGGCTTAGTCAAGGACAGAGGCACCGTTTAATCCAAGCACTCTGGAAGCCCAGGCAGACAGATCTTGGTGCTCCCTTCTCTACAGCATGCCTTCCTCGGCAACCAGGGCTACTGAATGACAATATGGATCACAGGTGATGATGGGGGAAAGGCAGACTTACCAGGAGAAAAAGGCTTGCTGCAGTCAGGGAAACAAGCAATGGAGGGTGTCCTTCAGCTGGCGTCTTCTGCACCCACACATGGGCCTCTGCCTGGGATACAAAAACATTCTGTCAGCAGAATGGACAGCAGATCTCTCTGCCACTTTTCTCAATATCACTCAGTGGTTTGCTGGCATTTGGGGACTCTCTGGTAGCCCCTGCCTATAGGACAGGACCTCTTTCCTAGGTCTCACCCCACCCTCCAAGAGCCAGTTCACATGGACATTACTTGCGTCCTCTGTGTGCACAGGCACTTCCTTGCAGACCTGCATGTGTATGTGTGTATATGTGTGTGTGCGTTTGCATGCATGAGCTTCTGCGTGTGTCTGTGGGGGTGGGGGAGAACACCCTCATACAGCTATAAATGGGCCAGTTTTGGGTTCCTCAAGGCCCTAGGGAGCTGAGAAGAACAAAGACCCTTCCACAGTTCTTCATGCTCTGAGAAATCAGCTGTCTTGGTCTCTACCAGGTGCTGTTAGCCCTTCTTGGCTCTGTTCATACTAGTAAAAATGGAGATGCTTTAACTTCTGTCTATCTCTTCTTTGCCCAGGCTCTATGGAAACAGAGCCAAGAACACAGGAGCAGACACCAAACAAATACACACTTTACACTCCCTCAAAGGGATATCAACTCCTCTCCACAGGACATCTTCAGCACCTGCCTCCCTCCTTCAAACACTGGATCAACAGCTATCTCTACACGCCTCTGGTTCACATTTCCTTCAGAGTACAACACTTAACACATCAGTGCAAGAGGCCCTGCATGGACATACAAGGTGAACCATGGAGAGACCTCGTGAACCTTGCCTGGAACACTGGGGAGTTGGGATGACTGTCACCTTGATTGGCTTCAGACTCTTAACGACATTATTAAACCACACCATTCGGTGTGGCCAGGAGGAGTTCCTGAGGACATAATCAACACAACAGTTCCTTGAGGATTCCTAGTGATGTGGCAGGATTGAGAGGTGCTGAAACCTACGAGGTAGGAACTAGTTACAAGTAGGTGGCTAGGGTGGGGGGTGTCCCTAGAGCCTCTATCCCCTAATGCCTTCTTCCTCTTCCAGCTCTGCACCACCTCCTCTCCAGTGTTTTTTTTTTTCTGGAGCTACTAATCACCTCCTTTAGATCACTGCCAAGATCTCAGGTACAAGGAAGGAAAAAGGACATCCTGACTGTTAGGACTGGCTTTCCACCTGAGGCTGAAAATATAGGCAAATTTCAAACATCTGCCGGGCTGCTTTGGTCTGATTGAGAAAACATGCTGACCTCGAGCCACATCCCCCCTGCCCTTTTTCATCTGTTGCAGATTCAAAAATTAAGCATCTAGTCTGAGTAATAAATCACGGCGCTTAACGAAGCTCACATGAGACAAGCGACAGAGCGCAACACAAACCCTTGCGAGCGGCAGTCGGGACCTACAGACACTGCAACATCTTGAAGCAATCCTGGCGAGCCCCCAAAAGACTCCTGTACCAACTCTTTGGCTGGTGTGGGGCGGGGAGCAAGGTGGAGGGACAGATGCGCAGCCCTAGCTTAGGCTTCTGCAGGAACCTACTGTATGTACCTGGCCTGCCCCTAACACACTTCTATGCAACTTCCCGCCCCTGCCCTGCCAGGGAGCTGCTGCTGGAAAAAGTGACCACCTCAACACACACACACACACACACACACACACAGCGGTGGGCCTATTAAGTCACTCGCGACAACCAAGGATTGATCTCCTCCCCCACCTTCTCCTATTCCACCTTAAAGATTTCAAGACCCCAAGAACCAAGGAAGCCCACATGGCACTGCCAACAAGCCAGAGAGGTTAATACCTCTCCGCGCAGCAGTCTTTAAGCTGCTCCCTACTCCCAGGTTTCAAACCTAAGTAGCCACAAACCTACTTTCAGATTCAAATGATAAGCAGATGGCGCCTTTCGAGTGGCTCCAGGCTTTACACAGTTGGGAAGGGGACCTGAGACACAAACGGAACCCAGCCCCGATGCAGAAATCATAGCACCGGTTTTAGTGACCATACAAACTCCAGGGGCTTTTATTTGTACCTTTCCCTCCCGCCACGGATCACCTGTGACAAGTGGACCTAGACGCAAGTTTTCAGCCAGTCCCAGACTATGACACTGAGAGACCTCAGAAACTAGTTCTGGGGTCACCTACACTGGGCCTATGGTCGCCCTGCTATATACTCAAGTTCCCTAATGAATGCTGTTCATGATGCTATCACCGGACGCAGCGGAGCGGGAAACATGGCAACCTAGCAGTAACGCCCACCCCGAACCTAGGGTATAAGGTACAAAAAACAATTCTCCCAACCTGCAACACAGCACAAACGTCTCCCTTCCTCTTTTCCTACCACACAGTCCAACTGCAAAAGCCGTTACAGCCGGCGGGCAACAGACTTTGAACATTTTCAAAGCCGGCCCCCGCACGATAGCCTGATCCATCTATGGGCGCGGATGCGGGGTGCTCAGGCCAAGGAACGGAGCCCTGGTAGGGGATGCTAGTTGCTTCTCCCCACCCATAGTCCAGGGGACCCCTCAGGGCCCTCTACTTCTTAACACACACACACACACACCACACATACCACGTACAAACATACACACAGCACATACACCACACACACACACACCACGCACACACATACACACACCACGCATACCACAGCACACAGACACACACACCACACACACTATACACACACATACACACCACATATCTCAAAAAAAACAAAACCAAAAACTTGCATGTCTTTGATTTGAGTTCAAGGACCTGTTTTCTCTGTAAAGCATTCACAGTAATTACCAAGGTGGGAGTATATTCAGAAATCTGATCGAATATTTACTCTTCATGACTCCCTTTCAAGCACAGGTGCTTGACTCCTGGGGTCTCAGAGCAGGAAAAAGAAAAAGGAAACCTTGGCCAGGCATAATGTCCCACGCCTTCAATCCCAGCACTCGAGAGGCAGAGGCAGGCAGCTCTCTGTGAGTTCCAGGACAGCCAGAGCTGCATAGTGAGACACTGACTCAAAAACAAAAAAGAAGAAATCAGAAATGTCAACCACATTCTATCTCTGTAATCCCAAAATTCAGAAGGCAGAAGCAGAAGAATGGAGAATTCAAGGCCAGTCTGGACTATATAAGTGAGATCTTATCACGAATAAAAACAAGATGCAAAAAACACCAACAAGAAAACAGGAACCTCTTCCATAGATTGAAACTCCAACATCAAACTTGTATAGAAGAAGGAGAATACTTCAAGGAATAACAATGGATTTCATAGGACTGGGGAATGTAGCTGACCTAGCATGCATGAGGTTTTGGGTTCGATTCCCAGCACTGCATAAACTGGGTGTGGTTGTATGTGCTTGTAATCTTTGGCTCAGGAGGTGGAGGCAGGAGTATCAGTTCAAGGTCACCCCTAACTCCAAATCAAGTCTGAGGCCAGACTGGATTATCTAATCCAAGACCCTGTCTCAAAATATACACGCAGTCATACATACATATACACAGTAGATAGATATCTAGATAGATAGATGTATAAGAGCACTTCCTGTTTTTGCAGAAGATCAGAGTTCAGTTCCCAACACCCATGTCAACTGGCTCACATAACTTCAACTGCAGAGGACTCAATGGCCTCTTCTGGCCTCCTCTGATACCACATAAAATTGGCACACACACACACACACACACACACACACACACATACACATAAATTTATATATATACACTCTTGGGCCGAGCATGGTGAGGTATAGTTGTGTGCTTATGGGGTGGCTCAGCATGGATGACAAGGAGACATATTCATAGGTGGAAGCCCTGCCAGACCTCAGCAAAGGGAACCACCATCCTGGCCAGTGCCATACCGGGCAATGGATCCCTGAACGTCTGAGCTCGGGTGTTTTATTGATCCAGAACTCCTCAGGTGTTCTACTGATAGCATCTGCAGATTCCAAGACAGACATCCAATGAGACACCGCCCACATCAATCCAACCCCTGAAGACAATACAAAATGCCAAGGCCTAGGTAGACCTTCCCCCAACAGTGCACAAAACAATTATTATAAACACAGCTAGAAATAAACTTCTACAACAAAAGGTACACTTTTAACCCCAGCACTGGGGAGCCAGAGGCAGGTGGATTCCTGAGTTCCGGGACAGCCAGGGCCACATACAAGAACCCTGTCTTGAAAACAGTAACAACAACCAAAAAAAAAGGAGTCAAATCTCTTTGCATCTTCTATTGTTTCAGCCTCCACCCATTTTTGTACTATGAAGAATGAAGGCAGGCAAAAATGGGAAGCTGTAGTGTAGGTGGGTGCAGGTAGCATAACTGGAGTCCCCTAAGGGGCCAGGGCAAGAAGACATGCTGACTGTGAACCGACCAATAAGTGACAATACTGCCACCTGTTGGTAGTTAACATCAATTTCATCTTTTTTTTTTAACCTCATCTGTGTTGGGGCTATGTGTGCCTGAGTCTTTGCGCCTAGTATGTGTGTGCCTGACTTGGAGGTAAGAGGTCAACATTAAGTATCTGCCTCTATTGCCCTTCTCCTTAGTGTTTTGAGACAAGGTCTCTCAATGAACCTGGTGCTTGCCATTTAGACTAGACCGGCAAGGTGAGCTCCCAGGATCCGCTTACCTCTGTCCCCTAGTGCTGAGATTTCAGACATACAGCAACCCTGGCTTTTTTCATGGATTTGTGGATTCAAACTTACACTTGTATAGCCTGAGGATTCAAGGCCAGCCTCAGCTACAAAGGAAGTTGGAAGCCCAGTTTGGGCTACCCAAGACTTTCTCTAAAAAAAAAATCAATGGCTTAGGGAAGATCGATGGGTAAAGTGTCTACAATCCAAGTAGAGGGCCAGAGTTCAGGGTCTCAGCACCAGGTTCCTAGTACCCACAGAATGCTGAGCATGGGGTATACACCTGAGTCTTCAGCGCCGTGGGGTCAGAGCAGACACAATACAGAGACACATTCATACACATAAGAATAAAAAATAGTCTTTAAAAAGACAGTGGATTCTGAGTCCTTTTTCTTCTCCACAGGATCGGGGGGGGCACTTCTTTATCAATGGAGCCATTTGTCTCCCCAGACCATTTTGCATTTGTTTTCTGTGCCAGGATCTCACTAGGTTGACTTTGAACTTGTTATGTGGCTGACAATGATCTTGAACTCCTGACCCTCCTAACTCTACCTGCCAAGAGCTGAGATTTCAAGTGAGTTCGAAGCTGTCCTAGGCCTTATGGGATCCTATCTTGTCAAAATGGAAATAAAAATAAAAACTAGAGGGTATGGATGTAGCCCATGGGTAGAGCGCTTGCCTAGCCTGCACAAACACCCTGGGCTTGATCACAGCAACACACGCTGGCAACAGGAGGATCAGAAATTCAAGACCCTCCTCAGCTACACAGTAAATTGAAGGCTAGCCTGAGCTACATGAGATCACTGGCCAGAAGCACTGGGGGTGAGAGAGACAATGTCATGACTGTGTGTGTGTGTGTGTGTGTGTGTGTGGGGGGTGTGTGTGTACAGGAATACCACCACCCTCAAGCTTACCCACAACTGCTCTTGCCTCAAACGTCTGAGCTTCAAGGTGCTCAACAGGAACCTCAAGCAAAGAAGTTTAAGAGAAAGTCTATTTACAGACTTGGTTTTAAGCTGGAACTGGAATTCTCAGGCTGACCAATAAGTGGCCAGGACTTAACTTCCATTATAGCAAGCATCCAATAAGAGCAGACAGCTGGGCCTGGGAGGCAGGTCCTGCCTGGTTGCCCTAGTAATCTCAAATGAGTTGCTTATAGCTGAGAGCTTTCCTTGGGCCAATGGATATCAACTCCAGGTTCCCACTGGGAATTTTTGAGGGTGTCACTGAGTAGGCAGGGGAGAAACAAGGGGAAATGGTGGGCAGACAGTGTATCCTAGGAAAGTGCATAGAGTGGTGTTTACAAGGAGAAAAAAGGTCACTGCAGGGAAGGAGTTCAAAAGGCAAGGAAGGCTGCTAGAGGCGTTGATCAGCGGTTAAGAGCACAGGCTACTTTTCCAAAGGACCAACATCACCGTGGAGAATCACAACCATCAGTAACTCCAGTGAGGCGCACAGGCAAAACATCCATCATATAAAACAAAATTTAACTTTTTCAAAGGTTACAGAAAATGTGTTAAGAGATGGGGAGCAGCTTTATCGGGAGACATAAAAGAGGGTACAGGCATGCAGGGGGAGGAGTCAGTTTATAGAGGAAGGGGTGTCAAAGAAAGGGTTAAAGGAGTCATAGGAGAGGCTGGGGGAGGGGCTTATGGGTAACAAGCTAAGGATTAGAAAGGGCCAGGAGGATTCGCAGGAGAAAGTAGGGGGATCTTTGAAAGAGTCCCAGACATTGGAAGCCTGTGGCCAAGAGATTTTACTATATGTACTGTGGCGGTTCAGCAAGGAAGACAGGGAGGCACTTGGGGATTCGCGCAGAGATTCGCATGGGAACAGTTGTTTTTTTTAAATAATACTTTTTATTAATAATTTGAGTTTCAGACAATGTATCTCAATTAACATCCTCTTCCCATTCCTCAATTTGTCCTCAAAAAAGAAACAAGAAGAAAATTAAGTCACGCTTGTGTGGTAGAGGCATGGATAACAGACTTTCTCTTTGGAGGCACATGGCTCTCTAATTGTGGAGTTTGACCTGGCACGTGCTTGCAGCAGTGCGCTACAATCTCTGACCCTCAATCGAGGAAAGAGAAAGGAAGGATAGAAAGAAATCTTCACTTCTTTTGCATATAGATATAGAATGAGAGACAGGTAGAAAACTTCACAGCCTCTTTCAGGCTGTCCTAAGCTTGGAGAGGACTAGCTGACAGTGAGTCAGACTAGCATCTCAGCTCTCAGTCTGTAAACTCAATCCCTCCAACTTTTGTTCTTTTAAGAATTAACACACTAACAATGACAACCCAAACAAACCACCATCCAACACCTACCCGACTCTCGGGGTTTCAGACCTTTTATATCCTAAACCAAAAGTTCTCATAAACCCATGCAGCACACAATCCCAAGAACAAGCTACAGGTGCCAGAACGACTGCACCTAACCAAATTATAGTCACCTGTATCAAGCATTCCGAATCCATCTCATAAACATCTACCACACCTGGGGTGGAAGGCAAACCTAATCTAAACACCATTTTGCATTTTTAAAGAAATAACAAAAACTTCTTCCAAGTGCTCCACTATACATACTAGCCCAAGGTGAAGCACGACAAGAGTTTGACCTGAAGTTGGGCCTCTCTACCCAAACTGGGGCACCAAGCAGGCTCCCTGATATTCCATAGGGACCAGGGTCTCCTGCAAGCAACCAATCATCCCTCGGGCACCCAGACATCACACAGGCAAACCTGTCATGTGGCAGTCACCAGGACACCCACAGGTATCAATGCCTCCTGCAGGCACGCAGACATTCCACGAGGACCCAGACATCCTGCAGGCACGGGGGTCCCTTTGTAGACGCCACCCCCCACAGGCACCAGGGAATCCTGAAGACACCCAGGCACTACGCAGACACCTGGACATCATGCAGATACCTGGTCTTCCCACACAGGGACAGTTTTTTCATCAAGGCTTCATATTTTTTATCTTCCTCATACTCTTTACTGTCACTAGTATTGGAGTCAGGTGGAAATTTAGGCTTCAGAAACTTTACTCCATAACCCAGGTCTGACTGTTGTTGTAGTACACTGGTGCGGCAGCTCAGCCAAGGACAAGGAAGCATTTTCATACAAGGAAGCCTTCCATACCTCGGCAGAGGGCCCCACCGTCCTGGCCGGCACCATACTCAATCAACAGTGGAACCTCGAGCTCTGATCTCAGGTGTTTCATTCTTTCAGAACTCCTTAGGTGTTCTACTGACATCATGTGCAGATCATAAGCAATTAAACACCCCCACAGAAATCCAACACCTGCAGACAATGCAAAACACCAAGACCTAGACAGCCCCTCACCCAACAGTGCATAAAACAAATTACAAACATAACTAAAAATAAACTTCCCCAACAGATTGTTACTTTCAGCGTTTATCCTTTACTACAATCTTTAGAAGGCTCTGTCTTTTTAAGATAACTTCTCTTTCCATAGTCACCCTTTTCAGGTTAGTGGTCGGGGCTTTAAGGAGATCTTCCTGGCTCAAATCTAAACTTTATTAGTTTTGATGGTACCCACAACTTCTCATTTCCACTGGAAATAAGAGCGTACCCCTCCCCTAGAGTAAAACTTGCCCTAATTTTCATTCAGATGTTATTACCTCTTTATAATATATGGATTGATTCAACTCAGCAGGTTTTTTTCTATGGCCCAATATCTTTCAGCAGCTGTTGTTCCTGTCTCATTAACATTCAAAAGATTTAAAGTTAGTAGTGCGTTATGTAGTCTGTCTCTGAGGGCCTTTGTTATTCCCTTTTGTCTTGCAAGCATTTCCTTTAATGTCTGATTAGGTCTTTCTATAACTGCTTGTCCTGTAGGATTGTGTGGTCTACCAGTAATATGTTTTATGTCCTAGAATGCAAAAAAAAAAAATTATTTTACTGAAGACATATGTAGGGGCATTATCAATCTTAATTTATAAAGGTATGCCCATAGAGGAGAGGAGAGGGGAGGGGAGGAGAAGGGAAGCGAATCTCAGAGGATGGAAAGGTTTAGATAGAGGGCAGGATGACTCTGTACAGGTACTGAAGTAGAGACTGAGAGGCCCTCTCAGTCTAGCATAGGTAGCATAGGCTAGCATAGACCTTGATGCGCATAGGCACCACAGGCATAGGTTAATGGAAGGGCCATATGTCCCTTTTTCCAGAGACAAGGAGAATGACTCTTTTAGCAAATAGGAGCTATCTTCTTAAGTCCCCGAGAAAACTCTGGCTTTTGTCTAAATGCCAGGCTTTGGGAAAAAGAATTTCTTGGGACCTGACATTCATCCTCTTAGGATGCAAGTTCCGTTTTTCAAGAAAATAAAATGAAGCCTTCAGGGCATTTTGCTTCTTACAGTGAGTGAAAGAACAAAGGTGGGCAAGCGAGCGTTTTGTCCCTTTCACTCTCCGGGAGCTACACCCAGCTAGAAGCAGCCTCCTGGATCCAAGACAGGACAGCAGGGACCTGCAGTCTGCCTGGCAACCGGTGACGTCTCAGCATCGCGCTCGTGACGTCAGAAACGGGCGCCATGCTTGAGGATAAGTGCGGGAAGTTCCGACTGCAGCTGGGCTCTGGGACAGCCATGGAACTAATGCAGGGAGAGCGGGAGCTGGAGAGCGGGGCTGCGGACGAGATGGGGGTGCCCCAGGCGGCCCGCCCCCGGGAGTCGACGCTGCGCAGGTGAGGCCGCTCCAGGAATCAGGATGCCCCATCCCGGAATCAGCCTCCAGGAGTCAGATCCCCATTCCTCTTCGGGGATGAGGCTCCCCACCCGGAGTGGTCCCTCCAGCTGTTAGTGTGGTCTCCCCGCTGTCCTGCTCCGTCCCAGCCCACAGCCAGCCGGGTTTCCGCCCGGCTCTCCGCACTGGCCAGGGATTCGCGGCGGGGGAGCGCGGGAGGGAGGAGACTGGGGTTCTGGGACAGGTAGACCCAGATAAGCACCTACCGAGTCCCACATCCAACCAGAGAATCTTGGAGCTGAATGAGGAGCCCAGGTGCTGATTCTTGGTACGCCGCCCAAAGCAGGATCCCTGACACTGTGAGCCGAGTCCAAGAGTGTGGAAAATAGGATCTGCGGAGTAAGGCGCTCCCTGCAGCACCTCACCTCTGCCAACGCCCTATGCCCTATGCAGAGATGACACTAGGTGTCGCGCGCTACCTTCGCCGATAAAGGAGACGCGGCAAAACAGAATTCTTCTGACAACAATTTATTAACAGCTCTTTTAGATAGCAGATGTAGAAGGACCACGAGTCTAGAAAACCCCCAACTAATATAGAGTTTTGGGGAATGTTTTTCCCTGCCAATTGGTGCTCTTGCAGAACCTAATTAGTATACTGCCTTCAATCGGCGGCTTTTACTATCCCAATTAGCATGTGGTTATCTTGAGCAGATTACACAGTCAGTGCATGCGCAAGAGCAAACAACGCTCCCGTGAAGAACCAGGAAGCAGGGAGCCGGCGCCATCTTCTAATGGCGAATAATATCGGCTCCCAACATCTCCCCCTTTTACTTTAATTAATATGTCAAACTGCAACCATGTGTTTACCGATCTAGCCCGCTGATCCAACAGCTTTGAGCGATCAAGGAGGTTACATGGAGGAGGACCCTGTGTACCTTTATCCCGTGCAATGGGAACACGAGCCCTGGGAGGTAACACAGGTCTGTCTTGTGGTATCCTGGTGCAATGGGATCCTGAGCCCTCAGGAGTACCAGTATTCAAGACAGTGTCTCATTGTTTGAGCATATTTAACCAAGCTTGGGGAGATGTCCCCTGTTCCACAGCAAGCAATGCCTGTGCGATCACCACTTTGTCTCTTTTTGTGTTGTTGAATGAATTTGCAGAGCAACCAAAGACAAAGAAACAGTCCCCCAGCAAATAGGATGCCAAAAATCCCAACTCCCACCCATTACTTGAAATAGGAGAAAGCAGAAGAAAGCCAAGTGGAAAGCCCCCGGGTAAGGGAAAGGTCGAGTCGAGTGGAGTTGATCTGTATAATGGCCATCCGTAATCTTCTCAATGTTGCATCAAATTCAGCAGACCAATTGTACTGTAACTGTTGAGACAATTCTTTAGACAGATTAGCCGCTCGGGTAAGATTTTCATATTGTATGGATGTCACACATAACCCAGGCATTTTTACCTCGCAGCCCAATTGAGCCATCTGCCACAAAATATCAATCTGTTCTTGAACCAGATCTATACGTTGGTTCACAATCATGAGTCCACCTCTAATCTGAGTGTTCACAGAGGCTTGGACATCAATGGCTTGGCTGACCGAGGCTAAGAGATTGTTTAAAGTAGTGGCAGTTTCTACCTGACCAGACAGGGCCAGTGCCGAAGCAGTGAGAGATGCGGCTACTGCCGCAGTTGCAACAATGCTGACTATGGCCGCAGTTATGCCAAAATCCCGCTTTTGTCTGAATAAAGTTAATGTGTTGGCGGTTCTCACAGGAATTGGGACAAATCGAGGCATGCGAGCCACGGTGGCTGTTTGATGTGAGCTTGCATTCCAGCATAAGGTATAGGAACAAATGGTGGCCAAATAAATGGTGGCCACACACAAACTGGGGTGGCTCCAATTTCCTTTTTATCACTACTGATCTTTCCTATCGTTTTATCAGATATTATATTACTTGACAACTCCGCCTGAACTATACCTCCTCCTAGAATCATTGACATAGGTGTTAAATCTGAGCAACTTCCTCCTGAGCCACAAAGCAGCCATGTATCAAATGGATTAATATCATATTTAAATGGATCCATTTCGGTGAAATTACCATAGCCTTCTAATGATGAAAATGTAAAAAATTTTCCTTGGAGACTGTGAGCCCTATGACTCTGACATCCAGTCCATGGGAGGAGAGTTGTTCTATCTGCCATCCTGCCTGTGCAAAAAGGGGCATATTGTGGTTGTGTCTTTCTATTGGAGCTTTCCTCATCATCAGTTTTTTGTTTAGGCCACCAGCCGTAAAGGACAGTGGCATTTGATTTAACAACTCTGTTTAATATTACTATTTCTCCCATATGTGCATAGGAGAAATTTCCTAGTACAATGCATGGCTGATCATTAGTATTATTAGATGAGATTGTAAAGCATAGGCTACCATTCACCCTCCAAGTCTCATTAGTACTTACAGCTGCTAAATTCTGGTCCATGGGCAAAAAGGGCAAGCCCAAGGATTCGTTAGTTGCAAAAAAACCGGGGGAATACCTGTGCATCATGCATCACCGGCATGGGTTTTGGGAGTGTTGACATTATACCCCAACGTAGTTCTTCAGCTTGTGTCTGTTGGCTCAGGAGTATCCATGTCAGGATCCATAGTTCTGGGTTCCACATCTTCTTTTTTGATAATTCTGGTTAGCCTTGTAGGTACCCAGATTGGGTTTTCTTGGTCCTGTGGAAAAACACAAATAGCTCCCCTGGATCTTATTAATATTGGATCCGGGCCTTTCCATTGATTATTGATCACATCTTTCCATTTGACTTGTTCTTTCGGAACAGTATGAGAAGCATGTCTGTCTGCAGCAGACCGTCCTTCTGAGTCCAAATTTAAAAAATTTAGAGTAAATAGGGATAGGGAAATAGATGTCTTAGGTCCCATGGCGGGGCCTATTCCTCCCCTTTGTTTTTGTAGGTAGACTTTTAAAGTGCCGTTAGCACATTCCACAATGTCTTGAGCTTGTGGATTATAGGGTAGCCCAGTCACGTGATGAACTCTCATTCTCTGACAGAATTGTTGAAATGGCTTAGATGTATACGCCGGACCATTGTCAGTTTTTAGTTGTAATGGTTTGCCCCAGGCTGTCCATGTCTCTAGGCAATGAGTGATCACATGAATCACCTTCTCTCCCGCCAAGGGGGTTGCATGGATAATGCCAGAACAGGTATCCACAGATACATGAATATATTTCATTTTTCCAAAGCCATTATAATGAGTCACGTCCATTTGCCAAATATGTAATGGCTGTAACCCTCTAGGGTTAACACCAAAGGATGGTACAGAGCGAAACTCTGCACAGTTGTTACACTTAAGCACAATATCTCGAGCTTCAGCACGAGATATATGAAATTTTTGTCTCAATGTATTAGCTGGGACATGATATAGGGTATGGAATTCAGAAGCCAATTGAATAGGAGAGGTAGCCAAATAAATCCCTTTTGTAGCTTTATCTGCCATGGCATTAGCAGTAGCCATGGGGCCAGGTAACAGAGTATGAGCTCTAATATGTTGAATGAAGAAAGGATTAGTTCTGTTTCTTATTGATGTCTGTATATCTGAAAATACAGTAGCCACTGTGTTTTTAGAGTTTATTAAATCAACCAC
Organism: Cricetomys ansorgei; assembly: GCA_026225945.1. Taxonomy (NCBI): domain Eukaryota; kingdom Metazoa; phylum Chordata; class Mammalia; order Rodentia; family Nesomyidae; genus Cricetomys; species Cricetomys ansorgei. The sequence goes on along the minus strand of JAMJFZ010000683.1, from coordinate 51,385 downwards.
TTCTAAAATTTGAACAGCTCTCACTACATAATGAGAATCAAAAATGATATTAACAGGTTCGTGAAATTTTCTCAAGACTGTAGCTACAACAGCACATTCCACAAGTTGTGGAGAGTTAAAATCATATTTGATTTGTGTAGGCTGATTATTTACAACATAACTTCCGATGCCAGTTTTAGAGCCATCAGTATAGATGTCTGTGGCGTTAAGGATCGGGTCTTTTTTAGTGACTTTAGGAAATATAAAAGCATTTGTACGAGCAAAATGTAAGAGCGGATGTTTAGGAAAATGATTGTCAATTTGTCCTGAGAAAATACATCTCAAGACAGCCCAATTATCAATAGTGGCACAAAGTGTTTGCACCTGAAATTTAGTATATGGGCTGATAATTTTCTCTGGTTCTTTGCCAAAGTGTGTCAACGCTAGTTGAATGCCTCTCATAGCCAAATCAGCCACCAAGGTAGGATAATGTCCTAGTACATGTCCTGGTGAGGTATGAGAATGAACCCATAACAAAGGCCCCTGTTGCCATAGCACTGCTGTTGGTTGTTTAGGCGACGGGATGATGCATAATAGAAATGACAAGGAGGGATCAACACGTGTCAATAATGCTTCCTTTAAGCATTCTTCCACCCTCTCAAGTGCCTGAGAAGCTTCAAGTGTTAATTCTCTATGAGAGGTTATTGCCGAATCTCCTTCCAGAATTTTAAATAAGGGTTGTAGTTCAGCAGTTGTTAACTTTAGGTAAGGTCTTATCCAGTTAATATCTCCTAACAATTTTTGAAAGTCATTCAAAGTCTTTAATGAATCTCTCCTTATTGTCACCTTTTGTGGCTTAATAGTAGTAGAGGTTATTATGGATCCTAGAAATTTATTCACGTCTCCTTCTTGTATTTTTTCTGGTGCTACAAACAACCCCTTATCTTTTAGATTTTCCATCAACATGGCAAATGCTTGATGCAATACTTTTAGATTATTAAAGCAAAGCAAGATATCATCCATATAATGACAAATTCTAATTTTTTTATACTTATCTCTAACAGGTTGAATTGCTGCTGCCACATAGATTTGACACATGGTAGGACTATTAGCCATACCTTGTGGCAGTACTTTCCACTGATATCTATTATCAGGTTCTTCATGATTAACACTGGGCAAAGTAAAAGCAAATCTAACTTTATCTTTATTATGTAAAGGAATTGAGAAAAAACAATCTTTAATATCAATAATGATCACATCCCAGTGCCTTGGCAATGTAGAAAGGAGAGGTAGCCCTCTCTGTATAGGGCCCATGACTTGCATTTGTCTATTGATGGCTCTTAAATCATGGAGAAGCCTCCATTTTCCTGACTTCTTTTTTATTACAAATATTGGAGTATTCCATGGGGAATGGGAGATCTCTAAGTGTCCCAATGTTACTTGTTCTTGGACTAATTCTTTTGCTGCTTGTAATTTTTCAGAGGTAAGTGGCCATTGAGGAACCCACACCGGTTCCTCTGACTGCCAAGGTATAGGAATTGTCTCCTCAATGGCCTCTAGGAAAAACCCAGTCCTGTCTTGTCTTGTTTATTTTTTATAGGTATTGGACTGGTACGCCCCTGTAAAGCCTTCCCTAAACCTCTTCCTGGCACACATCCCATCTTTTTCATCATGTTTTGACTTTGGGGGGAATAATCATTTGTAAGTCTAAAGTCCATTTGTTTAACCAGCTTTACCGTACTTGTAGCACTTTATAGCATTACCCTTTTGTGCAGATAAAATTGTAGTAGCTAATCCTGAGTTTGTTAAGGGTCCCCCTATCTCTCTACATGTTTTTATCCAAGCACTCAATCCTTTTTCTTTTCATGGGTAATTGCCTGTCTACATTCCTTTGTACATTGTTCAAAAATCAGCTGTTCTATCAGAGGCATAGCCGTATCAGGGTCTCCAAAAATCCTTCCTGCTGCTTCCATCATTCTAGCAACGAAGTCTGAAAACGGCTCATTAGGTCCCTGAATAATTTTTGTTAAATTCCCTGTAACCTGTCCTTTGTTTGGCAAACTCTTCCAAGCTTTTACTGCTGCTTTATTAATTTGCTCATAAACCTCAGGCGGATAAACTGTTTGATTAGCAGCCCACTGGCCTTGTCCCGTAAGCATGTCATAAGTCCAGTGCGGTTGTTGATTAGCTGCATTCTGTCTTGCCTGCCCTGCACATAAGTCTTGAAAAATAGATTTCCAATCCAAATATTGTCCCAGAGTAAGACATGCCTTAACAGTGTTATACCAATCCTCAGGAGTCAGGGCCATGGACGTTAAGCGTTCCACTAGCGCCTGAGTAAAAGAGGCATTAATGCCGTATGTTTGTACTGACTCTGCTAGGGCCTTTAACTGTTTGATATCCAATGGAGCATACTGTCTCACTTGATTATCCTCCCATACTGGAAAAGCTGCCCTAATCTTTTTTCTTTCCTTTTCTGGGATCATAGAGCTAGATATCTTTTTCTTTTCTGGTGTAGTTTTAGTCTTTCGCCGGACTACTACCACTTCCTCCTCTAAAGGGGGAGCGGAAGGGTTAAATCCAGGCGCATAAGGAGGATCAGGCTCATATCTTGTAACTTCCTCCTCCAGTTCAGCCTGCTCCTCAAGGTCAAGCTCTTTCTGTTTTTGTTTTGAGCTAAATGAGTCATCTTGTTCTTCTCCCTCCGAGGACGTCTCCTCTGAGGAAGAGGCACTAACCTTGAGTTTTTGAAACTCTTTTAACACTGGGTATAAACTTTTTCCCTTTTCTTTTGGGTTTTCTTTTTTTTCCTTACTCACTAGTGTCTTAATTAGAGGCTTCTTTTTTGTATTTATGCCTCTCCTCTCCTCTGCTTCTGATAGACTATCTTGGTGGTCGGCTAATGCTCGTTGTCCTTCCTTCACTAGCTCTTTACATTTCTCATCTTCTAGACAGGCCCTAATTAATTTAAAAACAGGCCATGTCCCCGGTCTCAACCTAGATTTCTCCTTTTCGTTAGCTAGATCTACTCCGAGTTTGTCCCAGGAACCCTTAGTTAGGGACCCTGTACTAACAAACCACGGTGCTACACGATTTATTTCTTTTAAAAAATTTTTCAGCACCCTTTCTGATATTTTTAAGCCTCTCTGCTTAAGCAACGCCTGCATTGCATCCAGAATCGGCTTTATCTGTTGATTTCCCATGCTTCCTTTATCTACAGGAGCGGGAGCGCTTGTTCAGTTATCTACCTGAGACTGACAGCGAATTATGTGGTGGTACAGAAAGGATACGTGCACTTTTTATCACTTTTCCCACAGTTGAGACACAGACAGCACACCAATACAAAAAAAGAAAGCAACAAGCACGAACACCGAGAGAGCAAGATAAATCATACCTTGCAGAAGAGTGCCTAGGCCTCACGCGCCGTCAGTTCTGAATTCCTTTCCGACGAGCAGCCGGGGTCCCTCGTATAGTTCCTCTGCCCAGGAGTCGGCAGCTTCCCGGGTTTCGGCACCACCTTGTCGCGCGCTACCTTCGCCGATAAAGGAGACGCGGCAAAACAGAATTCTTCTGACAACAATTTATTAACAGCTCTTTTAGATAGCAGATGTAGAAGGACCACGAGTCTAGAAAACCCCCAACTAATATAGAGTTTTGGGGAATGTTTTTCCCTGCCAATTGGTGCTCTTGCAGAACCTAATTAGTATACTGCCTTCAATCGGCGGCTTTTACTATCCCAATTAGCATGTGGTTATCTTGAGCAGATTACACAGTCAGTGCATGCGCAAGAGCAAACAACGCTCCCGTGAAGAACCAGGAAGCAGGGAGCCGGCGCCATCTTCTAATGGCGAATAATATCAGCTCCCAACAACTAGGTGGTTAGCAATGGCCGTCCTATTGGGGACCGAATCTGTAGCAACAATGACCCGTGACTCTTTTATGAAAGATCATTTCCTGGGTGTAGATATCTCACACCCACCTGTGGAAGTGATACAGCTAACTCTCTCCTAGAAGAAAGAGAGCCCCATCGTGGAGTGAGAATACCCTTACACTTAGTGAGAAGCTCACCCTCTCAGTGATAACCCCCACCCCACCCCATCCCCAGGTGCTCTAGCTTCTGTCTCCACAAGTGGGAACTCCTGGAACTTTCTACCAGCATCACTGGGAATGGTGGAGGGTCTTCCTCCTGGGTGATGCCTGAAGCATACCTTTTGTTGTCTCCCTTCAGGCTGTGTCTGGGTCAGGGGGCTGACATCTGGGCCTACATCGTTAAGCACCTACGTAGTCAAAGGTGAGCCAAGCTAGTGGCTGGGGTAGGGGGCACTAGGGAAGAAGATGGGCAAAGGCAGGCCCCGCAGCAGCTCCTTCCTCCATCTTTCCAATGCAGGAGTATCAAGACGATCCGGGGAAACCTCCTCTGGTAATTGCTTCTTAAAGGCATCCCTTCCTATCCTCCCCAATCCTGACTAGCCATGTCCACATCCAGAGCCTCCACTTCCTGCCATCTACCAGGGAAGCCCCAGCCATCTCCTAACTCTGGTCTCATTTCTTTAGGTATGGCCATCAGGAGGATCCGAAGGTGAGAAGCCTGTGCTGTAAGAGTCTCTTTGAACCCAAAAAGAGTTTACAAATGTTTTGCTCTAGGCCCTGGAGGAGCTGGGCACGTCAGGGACACCGTGTCACAAGACAGCCCAGATCTCTGCACCCCCAGGGGTTGTAGCCCAGGCCCAAGCGGGGTGGTGTAGGGAACGACAGAACATGGATGTGGGGCGTTAATGTTGGTGAGGGTCCTGAGCTGAGGACCTGGAGTCTCAGCACTCAGATGGAGGCAGAAGGAGCGCCATGAGCCTAAGGCCAGCCTGGGCTAGAGTGACACCCTGTCGTTCATAAGTAAATAAATAAACCTGATAAGAGGAGATGGGGACAGGATGGGTTTGGGAGAGCTGTTAAGGGATTCAAAGAAGAGACCAAGACTAGCAGGGGGACACTAAGAACACTTGCTGCTCTTGCAGTGAGAATTCCAGTTCAGATCCCAGCGTCCAAAGCAGGTGGCCAATAACCAACTGTGATTTCAGTTCTACGGGACCTAACACCCTCTTCTGGCCTCCACTGGTGCTTGTAAGCATGTGGTACAGTGCTTTTTTTTTTAAGACTAAGCCAGAAGCTGGATGTGATGGTACTTACCTATTATCCCAGCACTTGGAGGCTGAAGCAAGAGGACTTTGAGTTTAAGACCATTCTTCCCTAGTTACACAGCAAGACCCTGTCTCAATAAAAATAAAATATAATAAGCCTCTGACAGAGATGAGGGAGTCACCAGCACAGACAGGGAACTGAGAAGATGGTGAGGTCATCACCCCAGGAGAGAGCTATGTAGACTCTTAGTGCTTCTGTGTAAAACACAAGCCACGTACTTTAAAAAAAAATCTGTCATTGGTCTCCCAGCAGATGAGGAAGCTAGTGCCACCCAGAAGGTAATCCAGACAGGCTACGTCCCCAAGAGTCCCAGCATCTGACCTTCTGACCTGTACCTGATCCCACTAGGTTCAACGGAAGTTGGAGCTGGAAGCCACTGTGGACCGCCTGCGGGCAGAGAGCCAAAGGCTAGACCAGAGCCTGGAGCTGATGGATCAAGAGACTGAAGCTCAGGGTGACTCCTGGGACCAAGCAGGTAGGCAGAAACCCTGGGTGAGGGAGGTGCTGACAGCCACCCTGTTCCTCCCACAGACATAGCCATGGCACAGGCACAGCAGAGTCTGAAGGACACCCAGCATCAAGCTCTTCTCCTCAAGCCCAAGCTGGGGCTGTACAGAGACAGCAACGTGAGCTGCAGGACCCCATGCAGAGGCTGCAGAATCGGCTCCGGCACCTACAGGACATGCAGAGGTGGGGCTCAGCCTTCCCAGGGCCATTAGACATTCTCCTCAGAGACTCCAGTGCTCTGCCTGATTCCTTCCTGCTTCCAAAATTCTGAGCTTCCTCCATAACATACGGGCCATCAGAATGGTGGGTTTTATTATCTTGGGCATCTGGATTGATGGTGCCAGCTGGACATTTAGAACACTGGCTTTGACGAAACAACGGAATGCACAGAACAAGTCCCATTGTCCTGGGGCTGATGGCCTCCTGCATGGAAGGCAGATGATAACCTAGGAAATACCTCGTAGTTTCAGGTAGAGATAAATTCCGTAAAGGGTTGTATGAGGAAGAGAGAGGGGTAACGTTTAAGTTGGGGAAGAGTCTCCATAACAAGCTTCAAGGCTGGAGCTCACCCTGGGAATCTGATGGCTGGGAGCTAGTGCAACCCAAGCTGTACCGGCCAGAGGGACGGTGGGGATGGGGGGTGCTGACATAGCTGACATGGAAAGCACTGCCATTCACTCTGAGACAACAGACGGTCCTGGCTGGGCCACTTAGAACTCCATGGCCTCAGGCAAAGTATTCTTTATGCCCCTATTTCTGAGACTCATGGAATGGTGTGAATACTCAGCCTGTCTGGTTAGTATAAGAGTGAGCTGAGTCACATCATGGAAGGTGCTCAGAAGCGTGCACCAACTGTTGTCTGGGTGTGAAAGGAAAGGGTTTTGTTGGGGAGGGTTAGTGCCATGACACTCCTTGGGTCACATAAAGGTGGTTCTTTGTTTCGGTTTTTTAAGGAGTTGTTGATTTTTAAATTAATCTCTTGTGCATTGTTGTTTTGCCTGCATGTATGTCTGTGTGAGGGTGTCAGATCCTCTGGAACTGGAGTTTTGAACTGCCATGTGGGTGCTGGGAATTGAACTCGGTCCTCTGAAGAGCTGCCAGTGCTCTTAACCTCAAGCTGTCTCTCCAGCTCTGTTTGTTCGTTGGTTTTTAAGAGTACATGTTTTTTAATTTGTGTGTGTGTGGGTGGGTGGGTGGGCGTTTTGCCTGCATATATGGCTGTGTACCATGTGTACATGTGGGTGTACACCGGCTGCCATGCCGGTGCTGGGAATCAAACCCAGGTCCTCTGGAAGAGCAGCCGGTGTGCTTAACCAGCTGTACATCCACACAGGTGTTTTCTGTAGTGGTGCTGGGCATGAAACCTCGGACCTCACATGCTAAACAAGTGCTTTATTACTGAGCTGAGTCCCTGACCCTTTGTTTGTTTGTCTGTTTTTATTTTAGACAGGGTCTGTGTAGACCAGGCTGGCCCCGAACTGACAATGATCCGTTTACCTCTGCCTCCCAAGTGCTTGGATTAAAGATGTGCACCACCACGCCCAGCCCCTTGCCCTTTGCTTGTTTGAAAGATTTATTCATTGTACTTACTTACATGTACGTATGCCTGTGTGAGTTTATGTGTATCACACACAGGTGTCCATGGAAGCCAGAGGGCATCAGATCCTCTGGAGCTGGGATTAGATACAGCTGTGAGCCATTGAATATGCGTGCTGGGAACCAAACCCAGGTCCTGTGCCAGAGTAAACTGAGCCATCTCTCCGGCCCCAACTTGCCCTATTTTAGCTTTTTTATAAAATTTGAGACAGAGTCTCATGAAGTTACCTAGACTGGCTTTGAAATTGCTCTGTAACCACAGCAGCTGCACCAGCTTTCCAAGTTCTGGGATGATAGGCCTGTGCCAGATCCAGCCAAATCTAGTTTTCTTTGTTGTTGTTTTGAGACAGAGTAGTTAGGGCTGGATGGCCTAGATCTTCTATGTAGTCCAGGGAATGGGTGGGGCACTGGAGAGATGGCTCAAAGGTTAAGAGCACTGGCTGCTCTTTCAGATGACCCAGGTTCAATTCCCAGCACCCATGTAGCAGCTCAGGTTGACTTGAGACTTTTCAGTGATCTTCCTGCCTCGGTCTCCCGAGTGCATGAGCTACTGTTCCTGACCTTCCCCAGATATTAATAGGGTTGCTGACCACTGAGGTCAGACCAGAGGGGCAGGAATAGGGAGACCAGTGAGGAGACGGATCGGAGATGGCAGTAGCCTAATCCTAGAGCTAGCCCGTGAGAGCCAGGCATGGGAGGCTGGGCACAGGCATCCGCGCTCCCCAGGATCTCTCCCCAGTTACGCTCTTCCTTCCAGGAAAGCTAGAGTAGACTTGACCTTCCAACGACCGGTGTCAGCAGCCCCAGCGCTAGAGCCTGACGTGTTGGTAAGAGTCCTGGTCCTTGCAGGAGCTAGGAGGCATCGGGTCAAGCAGAAGCTGGGACCCACTCATGCCCCATCCTCCTCTCCCTAGCGTGATGTCCAGGTAGCCTGCTCCCTCCGGACTCAGTTCCTGCAGAGCCTTCTGATTCCCCAGGCCAGGAGAGGCGGCGCCCTGTGAGTGTTCTCAAGCTCCGGAACCCTGTGAAGGACCTGGGCTTGAGGGGTGGGAGATGGCTGAATGATAAACTCCTCAGACACTGGATTTCTGGGCTGTGTTGGTTCCGATCCCTGCCCCGTGTCAGCTCCTAGGATGGGATAAGGAAGAGGCAGACCCACCGTAGATGGTGACAGCCAGGTGATCAGGACTGTTGGGGGTGGGGGACCTGAGGATCTAGGACTTCTGGAAGTTGGGGGGAGGGGACCTGGTGAGGAGACTTACCGAGGGTGAAGGGTCAAGAACGTAAACAGGGTATGTAACAACCCCCAAGACAGCAAGTTCAGGTAACTGGGTAACTCGAGTCTAGTTAGCATAGATGGACTCGATTTCTATATCTGTATAATGGGGACAATGATAGCTCCTACTTATATGTAGGGGTGATAATTTGAGAGTACCTGGTGTGTCTTACAACATTCTTTGTCCCCTACCCAAATCCACAGAAGCCCTCCTGATGACCACTTTGGAACTTCCTATCAGCAGTGGCTGAGCTTAGTTGAGGTGAGATGGCAGGGCACCTCAGGAAAGGGTACCTCCTTCTGCTCCATTATGAAACTTCCAGTTGCCGACCGCTCCACATGGCTTGCCTCCCTGCACCACCGTCCTGCCCTGACATCCCCCTTGTCCCTCCCAGACACTGCTGACAAACCACCCTGCAGGCCACATCCTGGCTGCCTTGGAGTACCTGGCTGCAGAGCGGGAGACGGAGATCCGGTCCCTGTGTGCTGGAGATGGGCTCAAAGAAGAGGAGATACCCAGGTGTGGAGTACATGTTCCTACAGCCAGGAGCAGGCACAGCGACCTGCAGATGGGGTGGAACTGAATGCCAGCCAATAGCAGGGGAGGGGAAGACTGATCTTGACTACCCACGGGTATCAAGGCATCTGCTGTGTCTCCACCCCAGGCCCCGGGCACCGAACCCATCACACTCCAGCCAGGCCCTGCCACCCACCATTCATCTCATCCAGGTAACCCCGAGACCCTTTGCCAAGACCCACTGAACCCCTCTCCCCACGGAACATGTCCACACAAACCTTGTACCCCCAGGAGGGCTGGCAGGCTGTAGGTGCCCTAGTTGCCCAGAGGAGCGGGCTCCTGAGTGAGCGACAAGTCCTGACTGGCCACCTCCGGGGTCTAGTGGAGGAGATGGAGAGACGTGCTCTGGAACCCAGTGAGAGGTAAGGAGGCTCCCTCAGCAGAGGCCCTCTGAGGAAGGCTGGGGATGCTGGATGTTATCCATCCCAGGACCCCTCACTTCCTCCCTTTCCTGGAGCTTGTTTCCTAGGTCTGGGGTTCTCCCTGCCTCCCAGAAGATGTTAAGTCCCCAATGTGGATGCCACTCTCTTTCACCCCTCTCTCCTCAGGAAGGTACTGCTTCTGTGCAGTGGCCTGAGGGCACAGCTCAAGGCTCTTCAAGCCCAGAGCCAGGAACTGGGGAATGCGGTTGGGCACTGGCAACTTCTGCTGCGGGAGCTGCAGGCCAAGCAGCAGCAGATCCTGCAGTGGCGTCAGCTGGTGGTGAGATGCTGGGCCTGGTAGGGGGTCAGAGTGGAGGTGTAAGGCCTGGAGATCAAGAACTGGGCCTCCAGTGCTCGAAAGATGGATCAGTGTTAATAGCACTGGCTTCTCTTCCAGAGAACCTGGTTCAATTCCCAGCACCCACACGGCAGCTCACAACTGGGACTTTAGTTCCAGGGGATCTGACATCCTCTTTTGGCCTCTGTGGGTATCAGACATCCGTGTGGTACTTAGACAACCATACAGGCAAAACACCCAGACACATAAAGTAAAAACAAATCTTAAAAAAAAGAAATTTAACAGTAAGGGACAGGGGAATTAATGAATGAACTGGGCCTCTATATGGGGAGGGGACCCAGGGGAGAGTCCCAGGAAGAAGCACCCTGTACCCTGAAGGATGGGGCAAATTGGGAAGAACAGGAGGCTAGTGGCTTCCTCATTCCCCAGGAGGAGACCCAGGAACAGATCCGACTGCTCATCAAGGGAAACTCAGCCAGCAAGACCCGCCTGAGCCAGGGCCCGGAAGAGGTAAGGTGGATGTTAGGCTAGGCTTGGCCAGGGAGGGTGGGCCCGGGCACCCCCACCAACCCTCTCTGTCCCACAGGTGCTGGCTATGATTCAGTGGAAGGTTGTTCCCATCTGTGAGGCAGTGGAACCACAGAGCCAGGAACTGCTCCACTGCCTGAGGGAAGAAGCCCAACATCTGTCCCACATTGTGCTGGGCCCCCTGCTGTGGTACTGTGCTGAAGGGTGAGACGGGCCAGCCCCGTCTTCCCTTCTGAAACACCATTGGAATAAGTAACTCCAGGGCTAGGTTAGGTGAGAGGAGAGCCCCACTCTCAGAAAATAAAGGTGATCAAGAAGACATCTGACGTCTGTCTACCTTGGGCCTCCACACACCTGCACATGCGCACAAAAGTAGCCCAGGGTCCCCAGACTGCCGACCCTTACCCCATATCATCAGTCCCAGTCTGGTCTCCTAGTCCCTGGGCCTGCCTCCAAGCCTCTGTGCCCCAGAGCTCTGGACATCAAGGTGCTTAGTGTTTTGTTGCCACCTCCAGGATGAAGCCACTATCCAGGACCCTACCATCCATCCATCAGCTGCACCCCAGTACCCCACGGGGCTCCAGCCTCATCTCACTGAGCCACACACTGGGGCTGCCTGTGGGGAAAGTAAGTGCCCATGCCCTGTGACCCGTCTGCCCAGCCCAGCCCAAGGTGTAGCCAAGGTGACCATCCTTCCCCTGCCCCCAGGCACCAGAGCTACTACTTCCAAAGGCTGCCTCTCTCCGGCAAGAGCTTCTGTTTCTCCAGGACCAGTGGGATCTCCAAGCAGGAAGTCTCCTCCGTGTAAAGGCCGGTCTGCCTCTGGGACCATCCACCCAGGGTACGTTGACCCTGCCTGCTTCCCAGATCCAGCATTCCTTCCGGTTTGCACCACCCACAGGCTCCCTGAAGTGCTAAGAACCCCACTACACAGTGTGCTGAAAACACACTTGCTTGTTTCAGCTGCGCAGCAAGCTCTTGCTGTGAACACTGCTGTCTCCCCATTCACAGAGCAGGGAGCACAGGTGCACAAGGCTCAGTAGCCTGGCCTCATGGTAGGATGAAGGTTGGTTGATTGGCTTTTATTACTCTTTGGTTTGTATCTCACTGTGTAGCCCCGGCCGGCTTCACACTTGAGATCCTCTCGCCTCTGCCTCCCAAGGGCCGGCACCACCACACCCAGCAAGAGCTTGGATATGAACCTAGATAGTCGGACGTGGCCTAACATGGCTATACAAGCCATCCGTTCACCAAGTACTCGCTCATCGCCACCAGAATATGCTGTTCTAGTGTGTGTGCATGTGTAGGCCACACCACGTTTGCTGAGGTCAGAGGACGACTTGCTGGATGGAGTCACCTCTCCTCCCACCACGGGGACCCAGGGGTTGAACTCAGGTAGTCGGGCTTGGCAGCAAGCACCTTTACCTGCTGAACCACCATGACGGCCCAGAGTGTGTTCTTCTGTTGTTTCGGTATTGTTGTTTCTTGAGACAGGGTCTGGCTAAATAGCCTAAGCTGGCCTAAACCAGCCATCTGTTCCCTCAGCTTCACGAACGCTGGCACTATAGCTGTGACCATCACCCCTGGCCTCACCGTTATCTTGAACCCTTACTGTATCTGGAGTAACTCTTGGATCCTGCTACTCTGAAGAATAATTTTGTTCCCTTTCTTCCGGCTTCCTCCCCTTTCTAAGTGATCCCTGCCCCTGCCACACTAGCCCATGACTTGGAGAATTCTCATAGACCGCAGGCCTAGATAAAGAGCAGATAAGAGTCATGGTGGAAGTCCAGAGCCAGGGGACTCAGTGACCAAGATGCTCTCTGCATTAGGTTTCAGTGGGGACGAGGCCCATTTACATCCTGGGGAAAATGCTCCAAGACTGAAAGGTTGGAGCAGGGTGAAAAGGCCCTAGGGTGAGGGATGCTAGGAGGGATAAGGATGCTTCCCGAAGGAAGGGATGGTGAGTTGAAGCTAGGCTCAGGGAGCAGAGTGCTTGCCCAGCATGCATATCACCCTGGCCTCCACAACTGCATGAAACTAGGCATGGTGGTTGGGAATGGAGTGCACACCTTTAATCCCTATACTGAGGAGGCAGAGGCAGGGAGATGTCTGTGAGTGTGAGGTCGGTGTGGTCTACACAGTTCCAAGCCAGCCAGGGCTACATAGTAAGACCCTGTCTGCAAACAAAAGGTTAGGTGGCTAGAGAGATGGCTCAGTGGTCAAGACCACTCGTTCTTGCAGAGGACCTAGGTCAGTTCCCAGCACCCACATGGCAGCTCACAACCACTTCTAACTCCATTTCCAGGGGACCTGCTGCCCTCTTCTGGCTTCTTTGGGCACCAGGCACACATGTAATGCATATACAAACATATAGGCAAAGTACCCATAAAATAAATAAATCTAACATACACAGGTGCATGCTCACACCTACGATCCCAGTACTGGGGAACAGAGGCAGGAGGATCAGAAGGCTCACTGTCATCCTTACCTACAGAGCAAGTTTAAGGCTAGTCTGTACTACAGTAGACCTTGCGCAAGAAGAAAGTATAGGCCAGGTGTGGTGGTATACATCTTTAATCCTAATCCTCAGAAGGTAGAGGCAGAAGGGTCTCTACAAGTTCGAAGCCAGCCTGGTCTACACAGAGACCCTCTCTCAGAAGTGGGGTCGGGTGCGGTAGAGGAAGGGGCAGAGTATGGTGCCTCACGAGGGCCCTGGAGTTAGGTCAGGTTTTCCTCAGAAGAGAACGGGAACCACACTATTCTTAGATGCATGGCTATGCTGAGCTATTGTATCCTCAGAACAAAGCTGCTTTTGCCTCTGAGCAGGGTGGCTCAGAGGAAGGCCAGAGCTGATTCTATGCAGGATGAGAAGAATTTGTTTTAACTCCTCCTGACTGCTGTCTATGTCAGACCCGTCACATCACTGTAGAGAACTCCATTCTATTTTTTAACATTTATTTATATTTGTGTTATATGATTGTTTGCCTGTATATGTCTGTGTGCAATCCCTATAGTGGTTAGAAGAAGTCAGCAGAGGCCTGGGGCTGTAGTTATAGCAGCTACTTAGATGCTTTCTGGGAACAGAACCTAGGTCTTCTGGACAAACACACAGTGCTCTTAACAGCTGAGCAATATCTAGCACCTCTTTTTAATTTAAAATGTACTGTTATACATTTTGATTAAAATAGATTACAGCACTTCCCCCTTCCTTGTCCTATCTCCATCCCTTCTCAACATCTGCCCTTTCAACTTCTTACGTGTTAAATCTGTATAAATGAGTATGCCCAAATACATGAATATAACCTGCTGAGTACGGTTTTCTTGGCTGTATGTACATGGTTTTAGGAATCGCTACTCTGTATTGGATAAACAATTAGGGAGCTCATCCCTGACTGAGCCTAATTTTCCCCATAAAAAGGAGAATTCCACTCTGTAATGACCAACAGGTGTCTGAACCCTGAATGACCTAGGCTGCCTTGGACAGGTAAAATTATCCATAACAGAAAACTTGGGGTAGGAATTCCTTAGCAGTTAAGAGCACTGAACACCCCTCGCCCAGCACCCAGGTTCCATTCCCAGTACAAATGGTTCCTCCTCACTATTATCTGTAACTCCAGATTAAGGGGTTCTGAATCCTTCTGGCTTCCTTCATCACCAGGATGAAATGTCATATAAAGACATGCATATAGGCTAAAGACGCCTACAGTTAAAATATTGATAAAAATTACTTTTGTAAAAATGTAAGAAACATCTTGCATTTAGAAGTTATTTTTCAAGCTGTGTCATAGGGCATATTTTAATCCCAGCATTCAGGACACAAAGGCAGGAAAAATGCTGTGAGTTTGAGGAAAGCCTATGCTACATAATCAACCCACACACACTGGGAAGATGAAAATGAATAACATAAAGGAAAAGAAGCATTGAAGAATCAAGAGAACATATTATCTCTTAAAGTCATTTCTGGAGTTGCCACTGCTGCCAATACGATCATATGCAAAAAATCGCATGTTGCAAAGCACGGTAGCACATGCCATTAACCCCAGCATTTTGGAATCAAAGACAGAGCAGTATTCGTCAACTTAAGGCCATGCTGGTCTGAAAAGTCACTTCCAAAGTAAGACCTATCTCAACCCAAAATTTTAAAGAACCTGAATACAATATTGATTTATTTTCTGTGTTTGGGACAGGGTCTTATTTGGAACATCAGCTGGCCTGAAATCACTAAGTATACTATAAAGTATAATACATTTCAAATTGTTAATCTGCACTCATACACCTTGTGCCTTTGGACCATCATTCCTAGCGTGAGTCTCGTATAGAAGAAGGAGCTGACAAGTAATTTGATATTAGCCTGGTTAGAAGTTAAGGACAGTTTTCTTTTTCATATTATTTTTCTTTTATTAAAATGAATTCTTTTCTCATAAAATATACCCTGATCATAATTTCTTCTCCATCTACTCCTCCCAGTATCTCCAAACCTCTCCTCCTCCTCTGTGGATCCACTCATTCCCTTTCTGTCTCTCATTACAACAAAACAGGACTCTAACTGATTATTACAACCAAATATAACAAAATAAAATACGATAAAATGAAGCAAGACTATCAAAGTTGGAAACCCAACAGGAAAGAAAGAGACCCAAGGGGAGCCACAAAAGTCAGATTCCCACTCATTCTCACAGCTAGGAGTCCCATAAAAATACAAAGCTAACAGCTATAATATATGTATATACATGCAGAGGAGCTGGTGCAGACCTATGTAGGTCCTGTGCTTGCTGCTTCAGTCTCTGTGAGCTCATAGGCTCCTTGCTTAGTATATTCATAAGGCCTGTTCTCCTGGTATCCTCAATCTCTTCTGGCAATCTCTCTGATTCCACTTCCTCAGAATTCTCTGAGGTCTGAGGGCAGGCATTTGGTACAGATCTACAATTTAGACTCTCTCTGCACAATTTCTGTCTATGGTCTCTGCATCTGTTTCCATCTGCTGCTGGAAGAAGCCTCTCTGCTGGTGAATCCATAAGGTGCCCATCTATGAGTGTGGCAGAATATCATTAGGAATCATTTTATTGATTAATTTTAAAATCCATTACTGTTTACTTTTACCCTAGAGTCTCTGGGATATCTAGTCTCTGCTTTTTGTTTACAATGTTAATAAGCAGTATCAGGTATGGTAGCCTTTTCATGGAGTGGGACTTAGGTCGAATCAAACATTTGCTGTCTAAATTTTCATCAAATAAACTCAAAACTCAAAGTCATTCACAGATTATCAGAAACAACACAACTAAAATAAATGAAAGAAAAAGAAAGAGAGACAGA
Organism: Cricetomys ansorgei; assembly: GCA_026225945.1. Classification (NCBI taxonomy): domain Eukaryota; kingdom Metazoa; phylum Chordata; class Mammalia; order Rodentia; family Nesomyidae; genus Cricetomys; species Cricetomys ansorgei. Next base: position 35,693 of record JAMJFZ010000683.1, on the reverse strand, counting down.
GAGAAAGAAGAAAGAGAGAGACAGAGAGAGAGGAAGGAAGGGGGAGAGGGAGAGAGAGAGAGAGAGAAAGAAAGAAAAAGAAAGAAAGAAAGAAAGAAAGAAAGAAAGAAAGAAAGAAAGAAAGAAAGAAAAAGGAAGAAAGAAAGGAAGAAAGAAAAAGAAAAATGGGACTCAGGAATAAGAGGTACCAATATTAAGACGTTGGGTATGTATAATTAGCAGTATGACTTCAATACAATCCAAAGAAAATTCAGAACAGTTTAGAACAGGAAAGCTGATTCCAAAATTACATGCAAAGTAGAGGAATTCAAAATTCTATGTAGGATTATGAATAAAAGGTACACACACTGACACATGTGACTTCTGAACTTACCACAAAGTTACAACAATGTGCACATTATTTGTGAAAGAAAAAAGGGATGGACGGAAAAGGCCAAGAACAAAAGCATGGAAATATAGTCACGTTTTAAATAAATGACCTGAGGAAAATCTGCCAGGAAAAGTGTGATCCTGACCAATGTTACCCGACCGCCTGTGATCCTTCATGTATAGAAATAAAATAAACACAGACCTCACAACTCCCACAAAAGTGACTCAAAGTGATCCCTAAACTGCTATGTTACTACCTTTCAGCAACTGATATTTCTTCCAAACATAGAAGGCTCATGTGCTAGAACTCTCACTAGAAAGGAGGTGATTACACAGCTCTGCCATGGCTTCGAAGCTTCTCAGTCCCTATTGTGGTGTCAGGCAAATCCCGCCCCGCTTATGCCGACACCCAAAACACTGTTAAAAGTACTTTAGTGCCTGCTTCCTGCCACATGGACTATGGCACAAGATATGGAATCTGCCTCACCCACCAGGAACACCTGAGAAATCCCTCTAGCTCAGAAATGCTTTTTGTGGCCTAGAATTTCTCTGAAAAGAAGTTCCCTGAATCTCACTATTATTGCTGGTGTAGCTGAAAGTTAAAAGTATTCTAGTCACATATTGACGAAACATGATCCCAACCACTCCTTTAAACCAGTTCCCTAACTATTTCTGACATTTATAAAATAAACCTTAGAGTGGAAGGCAGCGTTTAGAACCTCTAGAATCAGCATCTTCAGTTTTCCGACCTGCTTTCTAACTGCACACCGAAAGCAATCCCTGTGTGTGCACAGTGGGCAGCAATGTCACAGCAACACAGTTATGCAGCCAAAGCTGCAGATCCTTTTGCTCCCCAGGGCATCCACACTCAAAGAGGCTCAGAGGCAAGGGCATGTGCCCAGGACACATGGACCAACAGAACCACAGTCTAGCTCACAGTCCATCCCAGTCCCATCAGTTCGGGCAGTTCAGAGGATCTGCTCCTCCTCATCAGGGTCAGTGCCCCCAGGCCCACTCACCATGGAAGGCCTTAGGGTCTCTGCCAGGCTTCCTACAGCAACATTAGAGAAGAATCTTGGAAAGAACCCACATTCTACCTTGGACAGTTTCTCCTGATTGCCAGGCCTGACCAGAATCCCTTATTAGCTAGGGCCTCAGTATGGTGGTAGCTACCCTACTGGGTTAAGAGAGACCCCTGCAGCTGACTGCCTTAAAATTCAGTCAGTGGTCTAACTTGTTGTGGGACATTTTACTATTGAGTGCTGTTTCAGTTTGTAAAAGGGTTTTGATGCCTTGTAGCTGGGAAGCCAGATGCCTTGCAGCAGTGCAGGCCTTGCTTCCTACATAGTCACACCCTGTGCTAGCCTTGATATTCCCAACAGATAGACAATAGAAGGTGAGGAGTCACAGGCAGGTCCCGTGGAGATCATGAGCAAAGACTCTGATCACTCCCAGCCTAGGATCATTGTGTTGTAATGAAGGCCTGATAGAGGGGGTGGGGGAAACAGTTAAAAGGGCTAAGGCAGGAGAGTGTTTGGAGAAGAGAGGAATGAAGGAGAATTGGGGGAAAAAGATGAAGACTCTGCCTAGCCACAAGGGTATAGAATTCCCTGAGATTTGACATGGTTTGTGATTAATAAGAAGCATCGGAAAATTCAATGCTGGACTCATATTAAGTGACCGAACCTCACTTTAACACTAACTACTGCCTACCCTGGTTCCCCAGAAGTAGACACAATAAAATATTTCTCCTAGTCTGGTCTGAAGGCAGACGTCATGCTCCACCTGCAAATCCTTCTCCTTTTACTGCAATGGATGGTTGACTCTGTGATTCAAATGGCTGATTTTAAAACTCTGATGGTACAGCTCTGTCATTTAAGAATTTAGACTCAGATCAAGCCACCTGGCTCAACATAAGAGAGCTTGTCTCTGAGCTGCGAAGTGATGTCACATGCCTTTAGGCCCAGCACTCAAGACACAAAGGCAGGTGGATATCTGAGTTCAAGTCCAGCCTGCTCTAAAGATCGAGTTCCAGGACACTCAGAGTTATAACACAGAAACCCTGTGTCAAAAAAAAAAAAACTTCTCAGTTTAACAATTTTCTAAAAGACTGGAAATGCATTCAATTATTCTAGAATTTATATGCCTTCCCAGGGAGAAGTCATTCCACACACTTGAGATACTAATAACTGTAACAATAATAATAATAATAATAATATTTAAAACCATGCATCCATCACTGGGTAAGGATCAAAGAAAAGCTAGCCCAGAACAAATTTCCAATTTCACACATGCTGTCAACACTAAGTCCCTTTGAGACTCACGACCTAAGTTATACTTTGAACAATGTAAATAGAGACAGGAGACTGCAAGTCTAGCCACTTAGGCCAATGGGAGATTTACTCAGCAAAGAAATTACAGAATAATTTTTTTAAGTACACCAGTCACGTAAAAAGGAAAAAACGAACAAAAAACCAAACAGGTCATTCTTCAGGGACAGGGTCTAGGGGTGAACAAGCAGGTGTACCCTAGCATCCTACTTTCTCACAGGCATGGTTACAGAATGCCACCCAAATTTGAGTGTTTTAGAGGCGGCCAGCCTCGGCGAAACTTTACTTTGTGTGACTTAGTATCTCCTAAGCATTAGTAAATCCTTTCTATCATCCATTCCACTCTGTTCCATCACGTCTCAGTAGAGGAGCGCTACCCAACACATGAGATGCCATTCGCAACCTCCACAAAATTAACTGCAAACGGATCTTACACCTAAACGTTAAACGAGGAGTTTGGAAATTCTAGGCGATTCTAGAGAACCTCGGCAACCCAGACTGGCAACCTGCATTTAGTCGGATGCCCCAAAAGCTTGGTGATGTTGACTACAAGGATGTTTCTACACACGGTATCCTGCTCCCAACGTTCTGCGCAGATGCAGCCCGCAGAGCTCCATCTGGAAGAGGCCTCAGGCCTGGGAGGGAGTTGCACGGACCTCTCCTGACGCCATGTTGGCTGCGGGTTGGCAATGCGCCCTGCAGAGGACACACCACCCCAGCTCCTGCAGCTCAGCCTTCTGCTCCTCCCTGTTGGGGACACCGGGCCCATTGCTCACCATTTTGCTGCTTCAGAGACTGCCCGTGCTTTTCTCCCAACTCCTGATAGAAACGCTCAGAGCACAACACGCCACACCACTGGCACCTGATCAGCCCCGGAACTGAGCCTGCAGCATGGCGCCTAAACGGTCTCTCAACGCCTTCTTCCTGGCGGGTCCACCTGAAGGCTCTGATTGGCTAGTGAGGCCTGAGTGACAGGAGCACCTCCCTTAGGATTAGGGTGTGCTCACCTGACACAGCACAGGGCTACCTAGCCCATGCTTCCCCCCAGGCCCAGACTTTCCAGTCTTTGATGTGCATTTCTATAGCACTTACGCCTATGCTCCATAGCTGACCCTTCTGTCGTCCTGCACTCAGTAGCCACTTCCCCTAGGAAACAAGGTGACTAGCTTGCACAGCCCTTTACACAACTCGCAGTGGAGTGATTTCCCTGTCCCACAGGTGGAAGGGTGCCCAGAATATTAACAATTAAAGAGAGATTTTAGGGAACGAGACTTTTTTTTTTCCCGTGGCTTCTCACTTGAGGGCTGGTGAACTGAAGCTACTTTTTACCGGCTAGTCAGGGGACTTCAGATAACCCTGACAGAAAAGAAGGAGCCAGATCACAAACACCATAGGTTTTCCTTCCACCAGAAGGCTGGATGATGGCTCCTTTGCTTTCGGAGTTTTCATCCTGAGCCAAGCCTCAGCTGCTCTCCAATGTCCTCTTTATGCCTTTAAAACCAGTCCACCTGTGTGACTCCTATACTATCAAATTCAGCTACCAGCAAGAGACAGAACCTCACCCAGTTCTGGAAGACCGCTTCTGTGTGCTGACCCTGAGGAAACACTTTCCCAGATTTTAAGATATAGTCTGGTTTACAGGAAAAACAACTAGTCCTTCTCTGCAAGAAGGGTTTCCTCATGGGTGGAGTTCTCTTCACCATCACCAAGGCTTGGATTACTTGTAGTCAGGTTTGCGGGGGAAAAATGTTCCATTTAACTAAGTGACTATTGGACTCTAAGCCCCCATTTCCCTCAGCAGGGTGTCCTGGGCCTGTAGGGAGAATATCTGGCAAAGTCTAGGTAGTTTGGTATTCTTTTTCACCACTGCTATAGGGAGACACACACCCTTTTTTATAAACTTCAAACAGAAGACCCACTTGGGCTTCACACACCAAAAAGCCATCCACAAACTCAGTTTATAGAACAACACACTCTGGTTTCTGTTTCCTGTGTCCTGGCTGCTACCAGCGCCAGCAGAGGGAGGGAACATTGAATCCTTGATCAGGAAAAGCAATTAGAAACTTGCGTTTTCCTGCTTCCAGCTTATTTCTTTATCTCTAAAGACCTCCATTCTGTGGCTCTCACCTCGGAGCTTTTTTCCCCCCCTCATTTATTTATTAATTTCACAGCCCTTTTCTCTCCATAGAGGCTTATTTCCTTTCTCTCTCTTCTCTTCCTTCAGAAGCCTTCAATTAATACATAAATCTCTATCCTGTGGTGGCTTCCCTGAGCGTACTTTACTCAACTCGGTGAGGTCTAGAGTTTCTTTCTTCTCTTCCATTGTCTGCATGTTGGACTAGCTGGTGTGACATCCTGCCCCATGATGGTGCACCAATTGTAGCTGTTATGATGCCCTGGGGGCCCATCAGTCTGGGCTCTCAACACAATATGCAATGGAGGGCAGTCTCTATTCCGTCAACCGAGTTCCACTGCCTGTACTATTTTCAACCTGACAGCTTACTGAATCTGGGACAAGAGGAGCCCAACGAGATGGGAAAATAGCCTATGGGGAGTTAGGGATAGGAAGAAACAGGAGAGGACCTGAGTGGCCCCTGTGCAGAGTGGTGACCAGGTCTTAGGACTGCAGTGTCCCGTGAACCAAGAATGCTTTTGTTCCATCTCTTCCTTCAACACACAAAGGGGGTGAGGTATTGAGTACCACATTAGCCCACTGGACAGTGTGACTATATGATCCTCTCCACTTGCTAGCCTGTACCGCCCTCCGCCTCTGATACTGAGGTGAGTGGGAGCGCCACGCAAGCCCTAGTGCCCCAGATTCCCAGCCACTCCCCTTCTGTGGGTACCTCAGACTCTTCAGTACCCCTGTTACCAAGACCCTTGGATATGGGCAGGGAAGAGGCCCGTGGACTGTGTCTCCGTGTATCGCAGTCCCTGCTGAGACCCACACACAGATCTGAAGACCCTGTTACTCTATACAAATGCCTTGGAATACAGGGGGGTGAGACTCAAACTTTTCAAGGATCCAAACACCGGCTTCACGAACTTCAGAAAGAAGATGCACCAGCTAACTGGGCAGAACCCTCCAGAGCCCCCAGCACTAAAGCTTGCTCGAGCCATGTCCCCTGACCAGCTGGGGAAGACTCAAATGCACATTGGCCTGATCCAGCCAAAGTCTCAATGGGTTCTGTGGTGTTCCCTCCTTTGCACTCTCACCAGGATGACTGAAATCCTGAAACTCCTGTCTCTATCTCCTAAGTACTCTGATTCTGTTATGGCGTTCAAATCCATTGGGAAAAACTTAGACCTAATTCAAACTCAGATAAAATGAAATATTCTTACTGCTGGCAGAAGAACAGCAGCGTTAGAGTCAAATAGCGTGCTATGCAGAGGGTGGGGGTTGCAGGGGAGTTTTTTAAAAAGTGGACATCAGAAAGTTGTGTGTTACAATTACCCATGGAATTCACAGCTGGATATGAAATTTGTTTATTTCCCCTCTTTTTTTCCCCTTTCTACTATAAAGTCTAAGAAAGACCATTTCGTTCCTTCCATATCAATACATGGATTTTACAGACACAAAAGCCAACTGTTAGGACCACAGCAATAGGAACCTGTTGGAATCTCACCTGTAGGCCACTAGGATCTGCCAAGCATTCTGGGGAAAAAAGTCAACAGTCTTTAAGGAATTTCTGTCTCCACATTATGTTTCAATAGGTACCCCAAGGGACCTGTGTGGATAATTACTCAGGTCTGAGCACTCTAATGACAGGGACAGCACAGCTCATTTCTGAGAAGGCAATAACACAGTGCCTTCAGGTTAGGGCTGGGTGCCATGTCCCCAAAGCACCATGCCTAGCTTACTTGGCTTCGTTTTCATCTTTACTGAGGAGTTAGGATAATGGGATGAGCATGATGATACTTACTCTTAACTGTAGTCACAACCACTTACTGCTGTGAGACTGGTTTCGCTGACTGTGAAGTAAAGACAGAACTCTGCATTAGTCTTTTGATGTAGATACAGCAGGCACAACGATAAACACAATATTGCCATAATTGGAAGGCAGTGGAGTTTAAAGCAGGAGGGACGCATTTGATGGGAGCCTTCGGCCAGGCTCAGACATTCACCTTCCGTAAGCAAATTAAAAGAGCCAATTTTGCTGCTTGTGTGGTGCCCACTTTTACCCTAATATTCTGGAAGGAAGCTGGACAGATTTCTGTGATGGTCTAGATCAGCCTGATCTATATAGTTAGTTTCAGCCAACCAGGCATTCATAGTGAGACTCTCCTTTAAAAGGCGGAAGGGCAAATTAATAGTGAAAAGTAGAAAACTGAGGCTCATTCAAAGATCCTATAAGCTCCCTGGCCCACACTTGAGGTCCTAACAGGATAATGTTTAAATAGAAGTCAAGGGATATGCACACCTAAGCAGTCCAGCAAGGTGTGAAGTGTTTCTTCCCCATCCTGAATCCCCTGCCACATTCTCAGCACCTGTCTCTACTGCAAGGTCAGGAGAATAATGTGTAAATGTGTCTTCAGGAGACAAGTTCTCTGGAGAACTCGGTCTTTCCCCAAAATTATATTCATGGGGAAATTTTAATCTCATGGGGTCCACTGGTTCAATAGATGTCAGCCTGAGGGGAGAATCACAGACACAAGAATATTCTTTAGAATATTCTTATTCCCACCAGGCAGGATGGGTACAGGGATAACAGTAGGGGACTGAAGAGCATTAAGTTCTAAGTAGGAACTTCAAGGTTTACAGTGTGCTGTTCCAGGCAGCTGGACTATAGTTGCTAAGAATAAGCACATAGTAGAAGATCTGCCAGAGGCAGAAGAGTAGACACAGAGAGGACAGTCTGAGCCAGGTAACATTCAGATATTGGCAAGAGCCATCTCTAAAGACCTACAGTCTGCTATGGAGTTAACAAGGCCAGGCAACTCATTGGTTTGCACAGCTCCAATGAACTCATCTTGGAGAGGCAATGTCCCAAGAAATCCGTCCCCAAAACACCCCCTGTGGAGTGTGATAGTGGTTGCCTCTGTCATGGTTTCCTCGTTTATTTTGTGGTATGAAAGTTCTGTGAGGGTCTTTAACCCTGTACAGGGCAGTGTTACCAGTGCCACTCAGCTGAATTGGTGACTGTATTGAAACGCCAGAAAGAAGAACTAATCAAAGACATCAGATTAGGTTGTATCACCAACTTGCTTTAGAATAGTAACTTAGGGATCTACATAGGAAAACACATTCTTAGTAGCTGAAGGCTACTAAGGTTTGTAGCTTAGCGAACAAGAACAAAGAAAGCCTGTTTGCTAGGGCCTTCGTGTTTCATCTATGAAAAATAAGCCTAAGTATAACAAATAAGTTGTGGTGCCCATTGCTAAGTTTGAACTTCATTGACTACAATTAATTTGATATCTTCCTAGTTTTAACAATTACAGATGAGAAGTGTCATGGAGTTCTACATACCAATCAGCAGGCAGCAGGAAGACAGTGTCACATCAGACCTGGCTTGAGCATCTGAAACCTCAAAGCCCTCCCCCAGTGACAAACTTCCACCAAAAGAGTCACACCTCCTCCAAGGCCACACCTTCTAATAGTACATCTCTCTGTGAACCAATGGGGGCCTTTTTCATTTAAACTACCACATTCCACACCCAGTCTGCCATATGGTTATAGCAATATCATTGTTAGTACCGTCTCCTGAGCTGTGGGTTTTCAGTCCCGTCCCATAGCCGGGTGGGTTTTGGCCCGGATCCCTACCCTGGCCAGATGCAGGAAACTCACGCTGGGGAAGCAGCAGGGAAGCACAGGAGGTAGTAGACTTGCATGCTGGGACTCCTGTAGACCCTGATTTCCGGGTGAGAAGGAACAAAGGAGACACAATGAATCAGTCCCTGGAGTCTCTCCTGGTGGAAGCAGCACTCAGTTTAATGCCGGATCTCTGCTACCTATATATTCCCCAGTAGGGGAGGGTTCTGGTTGCTCAGAGTGGGGGATCTTATTGGGCTCAGACAAGGGTATTGGGTTAGTCTTATTTGCATGTGGGGTCAGGAGACTACTGCACGGTCCCACAGAGACAAAGAGGGCGGTGTCCTATCAGCCACAGGGCAGACAAGCAACTACTAAGTTATTTTCCTTTTGCTTCTGTGAAACAGGCAATATTTAATATTTAGCTGGGATCAGGCTGGGCACAAAGGCGAGGAGCAGCTGAGCCCCAATGCCCTCACCTTCTGGGATGGGGAGGTGCGTCTAGCTGCTTCAACACGCTCCTCAGCCCCATGGCGATTTTTAAGTCATTTTTTAAATCATTGCCAAAGCCCTCAATTATCAAGGAAAAAAGAAAACTTTAAACAAAATAGGGAAAAAATGAAGGCACTTACTACAGAGACATGAGATGCCATTGTGAGCATACTTACAAAAACAACACAGACTGGAGAGAGAGCTCAGCAGTTAAGAGCTGGTGCTGTTCTTGCAAAGGATGAGGGTTGAGGTCCTAGTTCCGACAAGGCAGCTGACAACCTTTCTAACTTCAGTTCCAGGTGACCCAGTGACCTCTTCTGATATCCCCAGTCACAAGATACACATGTGCATGTAGGAAAAATACTAATATGGCTAAATACATCTAAAAATAAACACAAGCCAGAAGACAGTGGCACATCATCCTCAAAGATCGGAAAGAACAAGTATATCGACTGAGAATTCAACTCCCAATGGAGGAAAGTCAAGAGTCTGTTAAGACAGGCTATATTCGCCAGGATTCAGGATTCTCTAAAGGGATAGAGAACAAATAGAATGAAGAGATATGTGTGTGTAAAGGGAGTCTGTTAGAGGGCTTACAGGCTGTAATCAATCTGGCTAGTTCAACAGTGACTCTCTTCCAAAGGGAAGGCCAAGAGTCTCGTAGTTAGTTGTTCAGTCCATAAGCTTGGATGTCTCAATTGGTCCTTAGTCTACATTGGAGTCCTAGAATGGCTGCATGTACCACTCTTACCTCTTCCTTATAAGTAGGCCGTATTTTAAGAACACATCACATGACTGGGTTTGGTAGTACACACATTTAATCCTAACATTCAGGAAAGGCAAAAGGATCTCTGAGTTGAAGGTTAGCCTGATCTACATAGCAAGCTCCAGGACAGCCTGAGAGGTAAAGCCTCCCACCCTTCACCTACCTCCTAAAAAATAATCACACACACAGTCATCTGTGTGAAAACTCAGGTGCTGTTTATACCTTAACTGAAAATCTTCAAATAAGGTTAAGAACAAACAATAATGTAGCCCGGAGTGGTAATGTGAGCCTTTAATCCCAGAACTGGGGAGGCAACGGCAAATGAATCTCTGTACATTCCAGACCAGCCTGGTCTATATATTGATTTCCATGCCAGCTCAGGCTACCTAGTGAAACTCTCTCTCAAAACAGAGAATTAGGTGAATTTGGATCTGGGAAGAGATAGGTAATGGAGACGAATCTGATCAAAATATAATGCATGAAATCCTCAAAAAATAAAAAATAAATTTAAAAATTTAAATTTCAAACATTAAAATAAATTTAACAAAGCATTACGGAACATCCATGACACATTTCCTCTCCGCCATCGTCAAGGTAAATCTTGCTCCACATTTAGAAATCCCGAACACTAAAACTGCAGTGCAGCAGAGTACTGACTGCAGCGTGCTCTCAAGGCTTTGACAGCAGTCTTAAAATTCACAGGCACGGGGAAGCCTAAGGGAACGATATTATATATGTGATGTTCCCTGGGGAAGCCTGGGAAGAATTCCCTGTCTCCTTCCCAACCTGTTACCAGCCAGCCAGAGTAAAAGATTGAGTAGGAGCATGAGTCACACCTCGGAAAGTAGAATTCCTCACTGCAGAGCACACAAGCTCTACACAAACGCAGAAAAGCCGTTAATCCCGAGGACAAGCCACTTGTTCCCCATATCAAAAACAGGACAGTACCTTTTGTAAATTCATCCCAAACCGCCTAACATCTGAGCCAAGCCATTCTCTCTGGGAAGCAGAAGTTTGCTGGACTGTGGCCACCATCCTCTTGTGCAGGGCCTGACAGAGGAGGCAACTGCACAAAGGGCAGAGACCATGGTCAGCTCTTCATCCAAGGCCTGCCACAGAGAGGGCTGAAGACACAATCCTATTCTTCACTGGACCTATGGCAGACAGATTTCCTCAGGTTCAGGCCAGGACCACAGAGACTGCTGGAACTGGGGACAGATGGGGACAGTATCTTTCTTCTAAGGAAGGGGCTTTGGGAGCTCATCTTAACTCAGGCCTGGAAATCCTTCAGAAGGGACCCTGGAACATGAAGAGACTCCAAGGCACCCAAGGGGACAGGAAGAGACTCCAAGGCACCCAAGGGGACAGGAGACCCTAGAGGGCACACAAGGGGACAGGAGATCTGGAGGACAGAGGAGACCGAGCGACAGCAGAGGAGCTGCGGGCCAGTGTCCACTTCACTGTGCCCCACGCGAGGACGCCGTCGCCTGTTCGCCCTGGGCCACACAAAGCGGACCACGCGAAGCACAGCGCAGACCGAGCCCCAGCCCCGACGCGGAGCTGAGCCACCTCCCACTCCGCCGCCTGCGGGGCCCTTGCCGCGGCCTCCGGTGCTCAGCGGTGCGCCGTTCCTATCGCAGGCCCGACCACGCGAGCCCGGGGCGCCTAGCCGAGGCCGCAAGGGGACGGACCCGGGGATCCGAGGAGAGATGTGGGCCAGGAGGACCGAGATGGCGGGGTTCTCACTGAGCAGAGCTCCTGCTGCAGCCCTGAACCTTCCGGAGTGGGAGGACTTTCTGTTGCCTGGGCCTTTTCACTGGCTCCCAGCCCGGTGTCTGCCTGGAAGTGTTGGGGTGCAGGTGCCCTCAAGCCTCCTGGGAACCCAAGGCTGTGTCTGTCTGTCTCTCTCCTCCCCTCCCCACCTCTCTTTCTCTGTGTCAACCACCACTAGGAGGCTGGGCTGGGGTGTGTGTGTGTGTGTGTGTGTGTGTGTGTGTGTGTGTGTGTGTGTGTGTGTGTACCACCACTAGGAACCTTGTGAATCCTTTGATGTCGTTATAAATTATAACAGACTTGATAATAAAGAAAAAACAGTATTGCTAATAGTTGGAAGACAGTGGAGTTTAAGGCAGAAAGGTTACATTTAATGGGAGTCTTCTTTGGTACTGGAGTTAGGACCAGAGTCTGTGTCCTGGCTATCCTTATGAGACAGTCTTTGCTGCTCATCCTTCATAAAACAATAGTCTGATAGTTAAAAGCTGCCAGATATGGTGGCACATGCCTTGTCTAAATCCCAACCCTTGCATGCAACTCAGGAGTCAGAGACAGGCAGAAGCCAGCCTGGTATACATAGCGAGGTCCAGGAAAGCCAGAGCTACAGAAGAGAGAGACACTGTCAAATAGATAGATGGGCATACTTCTTTTTACATAAAAAATTAAATCTTAGATGAATATTTAATAATGCAGCATAAAGAGAATCAACGTTTTTCTGAGCTGATACTTTGGTTTTAGGGTTGGCAAATATGGAGAACATCCCATAAATAAATAGAAAAGGCAGAAATACAGGTAGGACCATTTCACAAGTTGTTAAAATATTTGTCTTTATTGCAGCCAAAAAATCATTTAATGACTTTTTAAAATAACATACACATCAGTAATGTAGGCAAGTTTTAAAGCTAAGCTTTCTAATACAATACGACAGTGTACAACACAATACAATGATAAATTAATCTATTGCTGACATGCTGATGGATGACATCCAGAACGTAGGAAAGGCTGTTTTCCACAATTAGATCATCATTTCCTTAAGAGCAGAAAACTGAATATTTAGTAAAAGTACTTCAATTTGCACCATGCAGCAACTCTTGTGTATGAGCTGAGGTGCTTCATGTAGCTATTAAGTGCATGGCATGACATCACATGCAATACACATGGTGTATGATCAGATCAAAGCCCAGGTGCAGTAAAATCACATGATGCAACATGGGTGAGTGATGCCAGAACCATATCAGAATCAATTACATATAAGTCTGAATTTTTAATCACTGTGTTCAAAACTTTTAAAAGTTACCATTTGATTTTTTAAATCTCAGTTATTGCGACCCAATAAGGAATCATGAATCAAAAGGTCTGCGTCCCACCATACAACGCTGTGAGTTTAATTTCACATCTAAATCAAAACACTGTCCCAGTTCCTCTGGGCTTATGTAGTCTGATAATGCAGCTAGTTCTACTTCAAAAGTCTCCAATCTTAAAGAAACTTCAGAAGGAAAATAGAGCCCAAAAGAATTCAGTCAAGGATCAGCAGAAACAATTACAGACTTGAATAGATTCTTTATAAATTTGAAAACATAAACTCAATACCAAGAGATTTCTTTTCACATAGAAATGTGCATGGTGTTTTATCTGCTTACAAGAAATCAACAATGAAAAACAAAACAAAAACAAAAACAAACAAACAAAAAATCCCCAAGGACACCAACATGTACTTCTCAAGAACTTCAACAGGTCCTTCACAAAGGACTACTGAGCAAAGGACTGTCATCAGTCCTAGACATTTTACTGTTCCTGAAGACCTTCCATGACAGATACGGAGACTACCACAACCTGGTTATTCCAGGCTCCCATCTCTAGACAGGGTCTCAATATGTACTCAGTGTTCTAAGTAATAACATTTTATTTTTCGCAAATAAATTTTATAAAAATTTAAATTTATACAACAAAAAATTATGGAATAAGCATACAAAGAGATAGTTTTATACAACCATAGAATGGTTACATTTTAAAAAGCAGAGTGTTACGAAAATCAAAAGTACTAAAATTATACATCGTATACACATTTGTATTAAAACTGTGTACATTGTAAAAAGTTACAAGCAAATTTGTTTTTTAGGAAAACATCAATATACTATAAACTAAGTCTACAGTGTTGATAAAGTTACAGTAATGTGTCCTAGGATGTTATATTCATTCTCTGATAAAACCAAATCTAGTACTGAAAACTCTAATTCCAGTAAATTCTCTTTATAGATAGAGCATTTATTTTTATACCAAACCTTTTGTTTGATGCATAGTTATTGGTACTATGCCTAAAATATGCAATGGAGCAACATTTTATAGAATAGTGAAGTCTTGAAGTTCCACCTTGTAGCTTACATGGATGGGAGGCTACACTATAAGGATGCACTATGATTAGGAAATTGTCTAACAATCTATAACAGAAACTATTTCTGCTGTTAAAGTTATGTCTACACTTACAGAACTTTCGTCTCAAGGTTTTCCTGAAAAAGAAATGGAAATTTATCACCTAGGGACCTTCTCATTTCTCTTGATGGTGGGAATGGGATTAAACTGGGAGAACAGAGCTAAACCAATAAGTAACTTATCAAGCCTTTTCCCACTTTTTACTGAGACAGGTCTCATTAAGTTGCCTGGGCTTCAGGATCTTCTTCAGTCAGAGTTATCACATGATTTCAATCCAATGTCTGTTTCTATAAGGACTACCTTTCACTGTGCGTTAAATATTTGAATGGATGTGTGAGAAATGAAGATCCCATCTTCCATTCATTCATGGGTCTTTAGCAGCTGCTATTTTCATGTCCTCAAATGGAACTGGAGGTCTTAACACATCTCTTAGATTCATGGAATTTTCTCTGTGAGTCCGTCCAAGCTTTCCACAGCATACAAATAAGCCAAAAACCAAAAAACAGAAAAAAACAAAAACAAAAAACCCAAAAACCAAAAATAAAACGAAAATCAAAACAAAACAAAAACATAAAGCCTTCACAATTTATTTTATGCCCTAACCTAGTCCTTCCATACATTTGAAGAGAACTAGAAATTCTAAACATTCTTGACTGTTTGTTTGCATTCATAGGGTTTTCCCCCATCAGGCATGTTTTTCCATATCTTCCCAGGGAACGGTGACATGGAAAGACTTTACCACAGTCTTTGCATTCATAGGGTTTCTCTCCAGTGTGAGATCTTTCATGAATTTCAAGTAAATACGGATAAATAAAAGATTTACTACACTGTTTACATTCATAGCGTTTTCCCCCAGCATGAGCTATTTTATGCCTCTGAAGAGAACTATGACTTATCAAAGCTTTACCACACTGTTTACATTCATAGGGTTTTTCTCCTGTGTGAATTTTTTCATGCATTTGAAGGGAATTGTGAATTCGGAAGGCTTTATCATGTTGCTTACATTCATAAGGTTTTTCACCAGTGTGAGTGCTTTCATGCATTTGAAGGAAACAAGGATAAAGAAAGGCTTTACTACATGTATTATATTTATAGAGTTTCTCTCCAGTGTGAGACCTCTCATGCATTTGAAGGTAGCATGGATAAATGAAGGACTTACCACATTGTTTACATTCATAGGGTTTCTCTCCAGCATGAATTCTTTCATGTCTTCGAAGGGAACTTTGACTTCTGAAGGCCTTACCACATTGCTTACATTCGTAGGGCATTTCTCCAGTGTGAGTTCTTCCATGTAATTGAAGAGAACTTGAACAGCTGAGAATTTTACCGCACTCTTTACACTCGTAGAAACCACTATGAGTTTTTTCATGTATTCGAAGGTAACCAGCACTTTTGAAGGTTTTGCCACATTCTTCACATTCGTAGGGTTTTTCACCAGTATGGGTTCTTTCATGTGCCTGAAGGAGACTGTGACATCTGAAGGCTTTACCACACTGTGCACAGTCATAATGCTTTTCTCTAGCATGGGCTCTTTCATGCAACTGAAGGGAGCTGAGGCCTTTGAAGCCTTTCCCACATTGCACACATTCATAGGGTTTTTCTCCACTATGTATTCTTTCATGTCTTTGAAGGAAACAGGGACAAATAAAGGCTTTACTGCATTTCATACATTTATAGGGTTTTCTGCAGTATGAGACTTCTCATGCTTTTCAAGTAAATACTGATAAATGAAGGACTTACCACACTGTTTACATTCATAGGGTTTTCCTTCAGTGTGAGTTTTTTCATGCACCTGAAGATTACTGAGACGTCTAAAGGTTTGCCCACATTGTTTACATCCATGAGATTTTTCTCCACTATGAGCTCTTTCATGTACTTGAAGTGAACTGGAAGAACTGAGGATTTTGTCACAGTGTTTACATTCATAGAAACCACTATGAGTTTTTTCATGTATTCGAAGATTACTGAGAATTTTGAAGGCTTTACAGCATTATTTACAAGCATAAGGTTTTTCACCAGCGTGGGTCCTTTCATGTACTCGAAGTAAACTATGATATCCGAAGGCCTTAGCACATAGTTTACACTCATGGGGTTTCTCACCAGTATGAATTATTCCATGTACCCGACGATGACAGAGACCGCTGAAGGCTTTCCCACACTGCTTAAATTCATAAGGTTTTTCTCCAGTATGGGTTCTTTCATGTAGTTGAAGGGAACTTGAACAACTAAGAGTTTTCCCAATCTGTTTACATTCATAGGGCTCTTCTTCGGTGTGAGTCCTTTCATGCACACGTCAATAACTGAAACCCTGAATGCTTTCCCACACTGTTTACACACAAAGGGCTTTCTCCGGTGTGTGTTCTTTTACGTAATTACAGGGAACTAGAACAACTGAGAGTCTTACCACACTGCTTACATTCATAGGGCTTTTCTTCAGTGTGACTTCCTTCATGTATACGAAGGTAACTGAGACTTCCGAAGACTTTACTACATTGTTTACATTCATAGGGTTTCTCACCAGTGTGTGTTCTTCAATGAACTTGAAGTAAACATGGATAAATGAAGGACTTACCACATTGTTTACATTCATAAGGTTTTTCCCCAACATGAGATACTTTATGTCTTTGAAAGGAACTTAGATCTTTAAAGTCTTTACTGCCCTGTTTACATGCATAGGGTTTTTCTTCACAGTGAGTCCTTTCATGTCTTTGAAGGAAAGAGGGACACAGAAAGCCTTTACCACAGATCTTACATTTATAGGTTTCTCTCTGGTATGAGATTGTTCATGTAACTGAACAGAACACTGACACCTGAAGGTTTTGCTGCACTGCTTACATTTATAGGGCTTTTCCCCAGTGTGAGTTATTTCATGTCTTTGAAGGAAAGAGGAGGATAAAAAGGCTTCACTACATATATTACATTTGTATGGTTTCTCCCCACTGTGAGATCTTGCATGCAGTCGAAGGGAACTATGACCTCTGAAAGCTTTACCACTTTGCCTACACTCATAGGGTTTTTGCCCAGTATGAATTCTTTCATGTCTTTGCAGGAAAGAAGAACAACGGGAGGCTTTACTGCCTATGTTACATTTGTAGGGTCTCTTTCCAGTATGAGATGTTTCATGGATTTGAAGTAAATAGGGATAAATGAAGGACTTGCCACACTGTTTACATTCATAAGGTTTCTTCCCAGCATGAGCTATTTTATGTCTTTGAAGGGAGCTGTGGCTTCTAAGAGCTTTACCACATTGTTTACATTCATAGAATTTTTCTTCAGTATGAGTTCTTTCGTGTACTTGAAGATTGCTGAGACCTCTAAAGGGCTTAGCACATGCCTTACATTAATACGGTTCTTCTCCTGTATGAGTTCTTTTGTGTCTTTGCAGGAAAGAGGAACAAAGAATGGCTTTACTACATATCGTGCAATTATAAGGTTTCTCTCCAGTATGAAACCTTTTGTGCATTTTACGTAAGTGAGGATAAATGAACGACTTACCACATTGATTACATTTGTGTGGTTTTTCTTCCCCAGAATGGAATATTTCATGTCTTGGAATGGAACTGTGACCTTGGAAGGCTTTACCACACTGCATACATTCATAGAGTTTTGACCCAGAATGAATTATACCATGTTTTTGAAGGAAATTGTGACATCTGAAAGCTTTGCAACGCTGTGTACAGTCAGGATGCTTTTCTCCATTAAGAGTTCCACTGTGAAATGGCGGGAAATTGAAAGAACTCAGAGTTGTACCACATGGTTTACATTCAGAAGGGTTTTCTTCAGTCTGACTTGTACCACATGGTTTACATTCAGAAGGGTTTTCTTCAGTGTGACTTCCTCCACACAGGCAAAACGAATGGGGACAAACAAAGGCTGTTTCACATTGTCTGTACTCAGGGGGTTGTTCTCCACTGTAGGTTTGCTGATATATTCCACATGAACTTGGAAAATTAAAGGATTCTGAATATGCTTCATATTCGTAAGTTCCACCCGCAGTGTGGGTTCCTATGTATACGTGAATAGTTAGGAGAGAACTGGAGTTATGTTGCTTCTTTCCATATTCCTCAAGCTCATATGGTGTGCATCCAGGATGAGGTATGATGTTCCTATTAAAGGATGAATGGAAGGTGAGAACTTTTCCATACAAATTATCTTCACATAGGTTCACTCTAGTAGAAATTTCTGGATGTCTAGTGACACTAGATATCTTGGGAGGTATCCTCAAATGAATCAACTTTTTGACTCTCACAGACCAAATTGTACATTTGAATTCTGTAAACACTGACAGGCACATTAATAATGGTTTCTTCATTGATGATTGTTTAGTCATTAGTAGTCTTGGATTTCACTATTCCCTAAATCAGGAAAAGTGTATGACTTCTGCAATATCTAAATGCTTTCAACCTAAATAGATTGGTGATTCTGCAATAAGGCTCTGAAAGCCATTCTGAGAATAGAAAAGGTCACACATCTTTTCTTCAGTACTGTTTCCCAGTGAACTAACTGTCTCTCAAATCCAGAGAGCTTTTTTGTGAAATTATTCTAGTGGTGAATGATTTAAATTTATGTTTCCTTTGCTTAGTTGTTTATAAATTTTTGTAACATAATAAGATTTGCCAAAAGATAACTTCTACAAAAACACATGTAATTTACCTTAGTTTTCCCCCAGGACATTTATTCTTGTCTTCAATGGTCTGGTATTCTGATATGACTCCTAAAATGCAGACACAGAAAAATTACTACAGATTATTAGAAACTACGAGAAACAGTTTTTACGGTTACTGTTCACTGCACTCATGTCTGATTTATTCAGACAACTCTTCCCTTTCCACATTCCCTATTACAGAATGGAGGAACAATTGTTGTCTAACCAACGAATTAAAGGAATGTCATACTCTTACCTACAGAAGCAAGGTTACTGCAAGTTTCCAGCATCGCATGAATGTATAGGTTCTTCTGTGAAGGATCCAGCAAAGTCCACTCATCCCGAGTGAAGTTCACAACCACATCCTCAAAGGTCACTGAGTCCTAAACTATCTAACATAACACACCAGAAAATAAATGAAACACTCTTAAAGCCAAGAGGGGTTCAGAAGATATCAAATGTTTCCTCAAACCATTTAGACTAAATGACTACTGTTACCATTTATGTTAGTAGTGTCTTCCAGAATATTAGGTGCTCTTATATCAGTAAGCTCCTGTTTGTGTCTAGGAAGTTCTAAGAGAAGGCAACCTTTTGGCTGTAGTCCCTTTTGTACATCATCCAGTAGGACTTCGTTGTCACAGGTACTGGGTTGTCCATTCTAGAAAGAGAAAGTGAGGCAGCACTGTGGCCGCGGTGGTGAGAGGAATCTCTGCTCCACTGCTTCCTGTCTGAACATGGAAGCCCTACTGTTAGAACTATTCTGTCACTGAGTAAATGTTTAGAGACTGCGGAATTATTTGGTTTGGTTTCTAAAATCCCAGTGGAGGCTCACAATTGCCATTAACTCCAGTTGCAGGGAATCTTATGGCCTCTTCTGAACTCCAAGGGCCTTTCTCTTGTGTGTTACACACACACACACACACAGACACACACACACACACACACAGAGCACATACTCTGGCTGGCCATCATTACCATGAACATTCAAAGGACCACAAAGAAATATGATGATTTCATAACAACAAAGTTAGTAACTTAGATGAAATGAACAATTCCTTTGAAATAAAAAATGCACACAGGCAGAGATGACTGGTGTGAACAGGCCTAAGTGTATGAAAGCAGTAGAATCTGTAATGAATAACTCTATGTTTAAAAATGAGGGGATAATAGAAACAGACTCAAATGACTGTCACTCATAAAGTGTTCCAAACCAGTGGTTCTCAACCTGGGGGTCACGACCCCTCTGGGGTGAAAGGATTCTTTCACAGGGGTTGCCTAAGACTATCTGCATATCAGATATTTACATTACGCTTCATAGCCATAGCAAGATTACAGTTTTGAAGTAGCAACAAAGATTTGTTTATGGTTGGGGGTCACCACAACATGAGGAACTATGTTAAAA
The DNA here is from genome assembly GCA_026225945.1 of Cricetomys ansorgei. NCBI lineage: Eukaryota > Metazoa > Chordata > Mammalia > Rodentia > Nesomyidae > Cricetomys > Cricetomys ansorgei. Next base: position 15,737 of record JAMJFZ010000683.1, on the reverse strand, counting down.
GGTCGCAGCACTAGGAAGGTTGTGAACCACTGTTCCAAACACTTAGCAACTGGTGTCATATAGAAAAGCAAGCATCTCCTATTTAAACTATGAGGTAACCATTACCACAACATAAAAACGCTATAGAAAAGAAAAATTACAGACTGACAAATGCACACACACAAATTTTAATAAAGATTGACAAAATAATAAACCACCAGCTGAGTGTAGTGGCTCATGCCTGTAAAACACTCTGAAGGTTGAGGCAGGAGAGTTGTTACAAGTTCAAGACCAGTTAGGTGTACATAGCAAGTGAATTCCAGGTCTACAAGGGCTACGAAGTGGAAGCTTGTCTGAAAAAGACAAAAACAAAAACCAAACAAGAGCTGGAGCGATGGCTCAGTGGTTGAGAGTATTTGTTGCTCTTCCAGAGAACTCAAGTTCAGTTCCCAGCAGCCATGTGGTGGCTCACAACAATCTATGATTCCTGTTCCAAGGGAATCAGGTTGACATTCTCCTTCCCAGTTCTTCCTGTGCTCCTAGAGCATTAGCATTACCTATGGGTTTGGATAAATGTGCGCATTCCTTCCTCCTTCACAGGTTCTCTGGCAACAGCTTGTGCTTAGGAGCTGAGGGGAAGTCAAAACTAAATCCAGGTGACATAGTCTGGCAAGCAGTTATGATCCACTTTGCGTTGCTATTTGGGGTCTACCTCCCTAGGCCATTTCCTTTCATCCATGCTAATTTAAGATATTTTTATAATGAAAAAGGATGCAAATGTCCACATTTAATCTAAGATGTATGGATTCCAAAAGAACTTGTGCTCTGATGGAGGATAAGCTCGCTTTACTACGAGCAGACCATAAACATGTATTTGTTTATGGTGACCTGACCAAGACTGAGACAATTATGTGACTCGGTCACCATTTTTATTAGTAACATGAAGATGGTACATTACACCACACATACTACACTACATACTACATTCCAATACCAGAACTTTGTTGTGCTGTTTATTTCCTAATAGATCTACTGGTGTTTAGAGGGAACTTAAGCAGTTTTCCTAACCATGTGTCTCCGAGAGGAAGCTGATATTGAAATGGCTAGACATGTGTGTTGGCCCCACGCCCATGATCACAGCATTGGGAGGCAGAGGCAGGCAAATATCTAAGTTGGAGGCCACCCTGGTCTACAAAGTGAGATCCAGAATAGCCACGGCTACACAGAGAAACTCAGTCTTAAAAAAACAAAAAACAAACAAAAATAAAATAAGCCCTACATCTGGCACTTGGGATCTGTTTCATTGGTCCCAAACCTATCACACACAATTCAGCAAATTCACCATGAAGCAAGCCAGCTCACCACCCCGATTCCTACCAACAGTTATAGGTACTGTCTCTTCAGAAGTGAACATGATAAAGACAGGGCATAAATTGGCTAGGCACTGCAGGATGCAAGACCTCAAAGGAGCTGGGCATGGTGGCACAAGCCTGGCTTTCCTCAGACAGGGAGAACTCTAAGTTCCAGACAGGCTAGTCCATGTATCAAGTTAAAGTTCAGCCAGAGTTTTACTGTGTGGCCCTGTCTCAACAAGGAAGGGGAGGTGGAGGCCACAAAGAAAAGTAACCAGTTTCCTTCTGGACTAAAAGCCAAACATATCATTGGTATGGCTGGCCAGCTCCATGCTTGCCAGAGACCAGAGGTACCAAGGTTTTTTCTTTGTTTGTTGGGGAGAGGAGCCTGTCTTAGAATAGAAAAATCTCCTGGCCAAGAGATAAGAATCTGGATGGTGCCTGGGTGGACAACTAACATTCCAGCTGGGCTGGTTCAATCACTTTGGGTAAGGGACCACTCCGAAGAAGGCTAACTTATTATATAGGCAGAATAATTCTTTAATAAGATACTGTACTTTTCCTCCCAAGAACCCCTGGCTCACGACCACATCAGTGCAATGGGTATTTAGTCTGTCAGCTTTACTGAATTGCAGTCAGAATAAAAACTAACCTGTCCTTTACTTACCTCTTTGAAGCATGCTTTCCTTAAGGGGTTGAGCTTCACCCTGCCTAACATTTAAATGCTGATAAAATTGTCTTTGTGCTTTCACATGCTTAAATTCTTCTATTAATGAGACCATGAACCTCAATTTCCCCTGTAACATAACCTAAAGGAAAAAATCTCAAAAAAACATAATTGAAGTAATAATTGAAAGAAGAAAATAGAAACCTATTGTGAGAGGCCATCAGACCTTAGAAAAACTGCATGGAAGTACTATTCAGGCATAAAACTCAGCACAAACAGTATCACCTACCAAAAGGAAAACAAAGACCTAATCCATCAAAGTCCATAGTTCTGGGAAAATCTCTGAATCACTAACCTTGATTTGGGTTTCTGCAGTTCTGCTTCTGATTCACTATTCTTGTTAACTCAAGTGAAAATAAATAGGACTACCCAGAATATGAAAGACTTGGGCTACATTGGGATCCTGAATACCCAGTGTAGTTTCCTGCTGGCTAATAAATACTTTCTATTGGCTTAAACCCATGTTGAGCATGGATATCTGGTGGATATCCCACAACATTTCTGGAAGCCCCAGAGAGATCCACAGAGACCAGCCATTAAGATACCAGGTGTCTCAGCTCCTTAGGGCAAGGAAGAGTGAGGTATAGAGTAGGTAAGTCTCTCATCCAGGGCCCCGTGCTATCCATGTAGAGTGCACACAGGAATGGGAAATTGTTCTCTGAGGTGTGCCTTCCCTCGACTCCACTGCCTCCTCTGAGCAGTCCTAGAAAAATGGAAAGGAGGAAGTGGTACTCCTTCCTCTCTCATAAAATGTCTCCTTTCTAACCAGTGATCCATATAACTGAAAAACTCAAAACCCACCATTCTCTAAGAAGAAGCAGAAAAATCACTCCTGGCCTAGACAAAGGGGATCATTGCAAGACAATGCAGCCTGAACAGAAGGGAAAGACCCTTCTGTCCAACACTGACCAAGGATATTTTAAACAATTTTTGCTAGGTCCTTTTTTAGAAGGATGAAATACAGCTGCAAAAAACAGTTCCTTTGTCACCCAGTTAGTCCCAGACAAGGTGTTTATCAACAGAGAACTGATTGGGACAAGACCTTCTGCATTAACTGAAAGCCACCACTACCTTCTTTGGTAATGAGATGCAGTCAAACTTACAGACACCCAGTAAAATTTTGGTGTTTTACTCTGTCAGAAAAATATCTCCTAGCTGAAAGTTCTAACCCTTCTCAAAAGATACAGTTGAACTATCTCTCAGATTAACAATGCAGATTTCTGGGGGTATGGACAGAAACTGACCATACCACCAGAACTGACCCAACACCAAGTTCAACTAACCATTCATCTACCCCTGTCCAAATTAAACAATAACTAATGCCCCTGGAAACAAAAGGGGAAATTATACTCCATATTTTCTGGCTTAGAAAGACAGGCATCCTGGTGCCCTACCAGTCACCCTGAAATATACGACTCCTACCTGTAATGAAACCTGGGACCTCTGATTACAGACTACTCCAAGATCAGAGGAAGTGAATAAGAGTGTTAAGACCAGGCAACCCATGTTCCCAAACACGGGAACCCCATGTTCCCAATCACATACACTTTCATGCATCTGACTCTTTCAGAGAAAATGGTGTACGCTCTCTTGGACCTGAAAGATGTATTCCTCGGCCGCTCATTGGCAGAGGTAAATCAGCCCATCTATGCTTTTAAATAGACAGACCCAGAGGGAGGTTACAGAAGGCAACATACCTGCACCAGGATGCCACAGGATTTAAAGACACTAAATGCTGATCCTCGCTCTTCCATCAGAGGCTCCTCAGGACCATACTCGGACAGTATATAAGTGAATCAAGAAATCTTAAGACTTGTATGAAAAAATCATTAAGTCTTTGGAGAAAGAATTGAAGATTTCAGAAGATGGAGAGATTTCCCTTGCACCTTGATTGGTAGGACTAATGTAGTAAAAATGGCTATCTACCTAACACACAATCTACAGTTTCAATGCACTCCCTACCAAAATACCAATTTGATTCTTTACAGACCCAAAAAGTACAATACTCAACTTCATTTGGAAAACAAAAATCACAGTTGAGCTAAAATTATCCTGAAAAATAAAAGAACTTCAGAGGTATCAACATACTCAGACTCAAGCTGTACTACAGGGGTATAGTAAGAAAAACTGGAAGGTATTGGCACAAAAACAAACAAATTGATCAAGGGAACCGAGTCAAAGATCCAGACAGAAATCCAAATCCTTCTAGATAGCTGATCTTGGATAAAGAAGCCAGAAATATACAATGGAAAAAGAAAGAATCTTTAACAAATGGTGCTGCTTTAATTGGATATCTACAAATAAAACCATATTTATCAACCCTCACGAAATACAAGTCTAAGTGGGTCACGGACCTCAATATAAAACCAGATACACTGAACCTGAAAGAGAAGGTGAGAAAGAGCCTTGAAAGCATTGGCACAGGAAACCACTTCCTGAATAGAACACGGATAGGTCAGGCACTAAGACCAATGATTATTAGACAGGACCTCATGAAACTGAAAAGCTGCTGCAATGCAAAGGACATTGTCAGTAAGACAGAATGGCAGCCTATAGAATGGGAAAAGATTTTCACCAACTCCACTTTCATTCCATAGAGAGCTAATATCCAAAATATATAACGAACTCAAGAAACGGGACATCCAGGAAACTAATAATCTGAGTAAAAATGGAGTACCAAGAAATCTGTTAAAGAAATCTCAAAGAGAACTATCAAATTGCCAAGAGATACTTAATGAAATGTACGACATCCGTAGCCATCTGGGAAATGCAAATCAAAACTATTCTCAGATTATGTCTTACACATATCAGGACGACTAAGAATAATAACACAAATGACAGCTCATACTGGTGAGGATGGAGAACAAAAGGAACACTCCTTCTTTAATGGTGGTAGTGCAACCTTGTACAGCCACTATGTTGATCCCTCAGAAAATTGGAAATTGACACACCTCAACACCCAGTTATACCACTTCTGGGAATATTCAAAATGGACCCTCCCCTCAATTCCACCAGAAGGACACTTGCTGAACTGTGTTCACAGCAACTTTATTCATAATAGCCAGGAACTGGAGGCACCCAAGATGCCCCTTAACTGAAGAATGGATAAAGAAATTTTGGTATATGTACACAATGGAGTATTACTCAGCCATTGAACCTGATCTATTGAGTTTTTCAGTCAAATGAATGGAACTAAAAGAAATTCAGCTGAGTGACATAACTCAGACCCAGGAAGACAAAGATGATAGGTACTCACTTATATGTCGATAATAATTATTAAGCTAAGGACATAGGTGCTACAAGCCACAGACCCAGAGAGACTATGCAACAGGGATGCCCCCAGTGGACACAGCGATCAGCATGGTAAAAAGATCTCCATGAGAAATAGAAGAGATGGTGCAGGTAGGCTGGGAGAGGATACAAATGGTAGTGGAGGAACTAGGTGGGGGGATTTATGGAGGCAAAGAATATATGGAAAGACAACCAGAATTGGAGGATATTTGGAGGTTGATGAGGAGTCAGTGTAGAAGAAATTCACTGGAATCTGAGAGGTAGACTCAAGGAAGGACCTCTACTTTGGTGGGATAGGGAGCCTGAGCAGGCCATCTCCTGTGGCCTGGCCAGGGTTCCCCTGTTGGAACTGGGACACTTTCTGAACCTTCAACCGATGGCCTGTCCTTCTTGAAGGATCCACCGGGACAATAGAAGGGCAGAACCCCATGTCAAAAAGAAAGCCCAAGCCTGATACTGAAACACATGCCAGGAACTAAACTGAATTATATTTGTACACTACATTCTATTACCCCCAATTTAGGGAAGGTGAAAGGAAAGATAGAAATCTTTACTGCTTTATAAGCGGCCTTCATACAGAAAGGTAGACATCTTCACGTCATTTTAGGCTGTCCTAAGCTCAAATCTCTCCAAACTTTGTTGTCTTAGTAATTTTCTCACTAACTAAAGAGAGCAACCCAACCAATGAATCACCAACCAACACCCACCTTGACTCTCAGGGCTTCAGAACTTTTATGCCCTAAGCCAAAATTTCTCATAAACCCACACAACATACAATCCCCCAAAAAAGCTACCGGTGCCAGAACAGCTACACCCAACCAAATTACAACTACCTGCATCACGCATTCCAATTCCAACTTGTAAACAACAATACCGCAGCTGGAGTGGGAACATGAACCTCTAGTGACTAGTCAGTTAAACCAGAAAGCTTGTTTAACATAAAAATTCCAAGTGTTCCTCTACTTTGGATAGCATGGAGATGATTTCTAATGATGGGCTGCTCTGCTCATAGATCAGTTCCTAGCCCATTCTGCAATAGATAGGCTTCCTCCATCAGCTCTTGGGAACAAATGTAGAAAGCCAGGACCAAACATCATGGAGAGCACAGCAAACTCCATGGGAGAGGGGGAGGTGGATTGTAGGGACCAGAGGTATTGAGGACATGAGAAGCCCTACAAAGTCAACTTACCAGCACTCTTAGAGGCTCATAGAGACTGAATTTGCACAGAACCCGCAGGACCTCCTAAATATGTCTTATGGATTCCTGGCTTGGTATTCTTGTGTGACAGGAGCTACAGTGGGGGAAGTCTCTTGACTCTTTTACCTGTCCTTGAGACACCCTTTTTCCTGCTGGAATATCCAGTCACCCTTGATATAGGAGTAGTGCCCAGTGTTGCTTCATCTTGTTATGCCCTGGTTCAGCAGTAGCCCTGAGAAGACTGCTCTTTTCTGTGGAGAAGAGGGGGCCAAGACAGAAAACTGGGAGAGAGGGTTGTAAAGAGGGGAGATTGGGGTAGAGGGAAGGGAGCAGTTGCAGACAATGTATTGTACCAGAGATGAATAAATAACAAATTGAGAAAATTAAAATCATTTATTCAGTGTGATTAATTTGAAACAGAGTCAATGATCTAACGTAACTAATCTATTAATGGGGTCCTAACAGGTTAAACTCTCAGGCTCCCAAGTGTCATTATAATGTAGAAGATGAAGATACCCCATGTCCTCCTTCTGCTCTTGACCATTTGAAGGTGATGAATGCCCCCTACTACATGGACAATAAAGGATTCGATGACTTTATATCCCTCTGTGAATGGACTCCCACTTCTTGTTCTCCTTGGTCACACAGTGACCTTTATTTAGTTGAGTAGAAATGAGTTAAGTAGAAATGAGTCCCACGCAATTGATTTAGAAAAATTTTCATAAATTGATACAATCCTAGATCTTAGCCAAAAGGCTGAGCAGCAATGAGTTCCATAAATTGAGATATACTACTTCTTGGAGGGCGGAGAATTTGAGAGAATCTCTATACATCCATGGCTACCCAGGAACATAGTCTGCAAATAAGGCAGGCCTCACACTCAGAGAGATTCAACTGTTACTGTCTTATAAGTACTAGGATTACAGACATGCACCCCTATAGCCAGCTGACATGTTTTAAAATGACCTATTTTGAATCATAGAATGAAAGGATAGTGCAAAGATTTAAACAGGAACAATTACTGTATTGGCGAATAGTAACACTTCTTGGAACTCTATGGTGTAGTAATTTCAACTGGTAAATTGTTTTCCTATGTTCTCATATGACTTATTGATATCAAATAATTAAAAACACAACAAATACTTAAACAAACATAACATTCTCTCATGATTTCTTTTTTTTTCTTGCAGTTTTTTTAGACAGGGTTTCTCTATTGTGGTGGCTGTGCTGGATCTCACTCTAAAGACCTGCCTCTGCCTCACAAGTTGGGATTTAATCCAGAACTGGGATTAAACCGCCTCACTGACATGACTTCCTTCTGCAAGCTTTTCACTTCTGGAATCCAGATGTTGTAGCATCTAAAGGCTTACCTACAGTTTTTATTCATCATGAATTGGTTCATGTAAAAGAAAGCAAGCATATAAACTTGAGGTCAAAGAATCAATAATTCTCAGTTGGTGTTATCTTTTGGGAAGATTGAGAAAATGACACCCTGACAGAGAAAATATGTCACTTGCACGGGTTTCAGAGTTGTAATCCTCGCACCACATCCATTTGCCACTCTGTGCTTCATGCTTTAGGTGAAGGATATGAGGTCTTAGCTTTTATCTTTAGCGGTCATGTCTGATACTTGTTACCATGGTTCACTCATGGTGTATAGCCCTCTGGAAACAGAAACAAAATTAAAATCCTTTATGAATTGCTTTTGACATGGTGTTTGTATCACAGCAACAAAAACTCCATGGTCCATAAAGTCTTACAGCTGGATGTCTGATTTCACGTAACTGAAGAGATATGTGATATCTAAAATGGGTACTTTGTCATACAGCTTTTGTTCAAGAGTGTTTAGGTGCAAAAAAAATAGAGAGGGGTGTCATAGGCCTTAAACAGTGTGTTGACACTAGTCAGATATTTTCCTCCTCAGAATAAATTAATTTTTTTGTACCTGAGCATAAGTGTGTTGGCTAAAGATTTTACAATATCTTTTATAGTCATCATTCGTTCCCTGTAGTATGCAATTGTTCATGTCTTCAGGAACTACTTTGATATACAAAGGCTTTAAAAACACTGATTGCACAAAAAAGACTTTAAATTGCACATTAAAGACTTTACTCTTATATATGAATTCCTTCATAATTTCAAAGACTACTATGATGCAACGAAGACTTGATCACACTAAATTCATTCATACGGTTACACTCCAACATGTAATATTTCATGCCTTGGAAGATTATTGTGAACTGAAAAGGCTTTTCCACATTGATTACATACATAGGGTTTCTCTGCAGTATGTTTCTTCATGTATTTGGAGACTACTGTGACCTGAGAAGGCTTTACCACATTACTTACATTCATGCAGCGTCTCTCCAGTATGTGTTCATTTATGTACATGGAGACTATGAGTTGAAAAGCCTTTACCAGATTGATTATATTCATGCGACTTTTCTCCAGTATGTGTTCTTTTATGTAGTTGGAGATGACTGTGATTTGAAAAAGCTTTGTTTATATTATTGATTATATTAATAGTGTTTTCTCTCAGGAATGTGTTCTTTTATGTACTCGGAAACTCCTATAATGTGAAAAGGCTTTCCCGCATTGATCACATTCATGCAGCTTCTCTCCAGTATGTGCTTTTTTATGTACTTGGAGACTACTGTTACTTGAAAAGGCTTTCCCACACTGATTACAACCATAGGGTTTCTCTTCACTATGTATTCTTTCATGACGCTGAAGATGACTGTGACGTGCAAAGGCTTTCCCACATTGATTACATTCATAGGGTTTCTCTCCAGTATGAGTTCTTTTATGACATTGAAGAGAACTGTGATGTGCAAAGGCTTTACCACATTGATTACACTCATAGGGTTTCTCTCCAGTATGAGTCCTAACATGACATCGAAGTTTATCTCTATTTGCAAAGGCTTTCCCACATTGATTACATTCATAGGGTTTCTCTCGAGTATGAGTTCTTTCATGAATTTGAAGATTACTGCGAACTGAAACGGCTTTCTCACATTGATTACATTCATAGGGTTTCTCTCCCGTATGTGTTTTTTTATGTACTTGGAGACTACTGTTACTTGAAAAGGCTTTCCCACACTGATTACAATCATAGGGTTTCTCTCCACTATGTGTTCTTTCATGACGGTGAAGATGACTGTGACGTGCAAAGGCTTTCCCACACTGATTACAATCATAGGGTTTCTCTCCACTATGTGTTCTTTCATGACACTGAAGAGAATTGTGACGTGCAAAGGCTTTCCCACACTGATTACATTCAAAGTTTTTCTCTCCAGTATGAGTCTTTTCATGACATCGAAGAGTACTGTTTCGTGCAAAGGCTTTCCCACACTGATTACATTCATAGGGTTTCTCTCCAGTATGTGTTCTTTCATGACATTGAAGAGAACTGTGATGTGCAAAGGCTTTACCACATTGATTACACTCATAGGGTTTCTCTCCAGTATGAGTCCTAACATGACATCGAAGTTTATCTCTATTTGCAAAGGCTTTCCCACATTGATTACATTCATAGGGTTTCTCTCGAGTATGAGTTCTTTCATGAATTTGAAGATTACTGCGAACTGAAACGGCTTTCTCACATTGATTACAATCATAGGGTTTCTCTCCAGTATGTGTTCTTTTATGTACTTGGAGAAGATTGTGATGTGAAAAGGCTTTCCCACACTGATTACATTCATAGGGTTTCTCTCCAGTATGTGTTCTTTTATGTACATGGAGATGACTGTGAAGTGAAAAGGCTTTAGCACACTGATTACATTCATAGGGTTTCTCTCCAGAATTAATTCTTTCGTGTATGCAAAGGTGTCTGTGGTTTGCAAAGGCATTCCCACATTGCTTATATTCATAGTGTTTCTCTCCAGCATAACTTGCTTCAGGCCTGCAAAGAAAACTGACATTTGTAAATGCTTTAGCACACTGGTAACAATGATCAGTGTCTTTATCTGTATGATTTAGTTTTATACTTTGGCCTAGTTTTTAAGAAGAATCAGATTTCAAGGTTTGATCACCATGTTTACATTCATATGTTTTCTCTTCACTATGGGATTTTTGGCGTGTGAAAAGATATCTGTGATTTTAGAACACTTAATATATGATTCACATTTATAGGATCCATTTTCATGAGATTTTTTCCTATACCTTTGAAAAAAACTGAAATATCTCAGTGCCTCACCACACTGACTGCATTCATGAAAACTTCCTACATTTGCAAATTGAACCAAGACAATTTCCACATCCCTTGTGCTCACTGGGCTTGTCTCCACAGAAAGTTTCAGATATATGCCCAATGATGTTGGAAACCTAGTAATGGTAAATTTGTATCACATTCAACAAGTATCCCCACAATACTACTTTTCTTCTGTTATAGGAGGGAGAGGGATAAATTGCTTCCTTCCTAGTCCTTAGACTCACATGGCTTGCATCCATACTGGCTTCCTATGAAAGGAGGAATACCATGTGAAAGGTTTTCAGATTGCATTCAAACAGTGTAAACTTTCGTTCCTCATAGAGATGAGGTATGGGATTAAGGTTTCTTCACAATAACTTCCTTGCCTCTTATGAACTGCCCTTCTCTAGCAGAGCCATCAGTGTCCAAGAGACTGTTGCTTAACAATGTCCCAGCATATCGAGGCCAAGGTATTCCATCTGGGGTAAATCAGCAGTACAGTTGACCATGATTTTCTTGGCCTGTCTAATTATGGATTTTCTATCTGGAAAAGTGGTTCAGGGTGATGCTGGGGTTAATAGGATAAAAATTAATGCTGCTTTGAACAGTGGCTCAAACCACAGTGCTGTCTTTTTCCGACAACCACTTCTGGGAATTCATTCCCGGATTCCCAGCATTACCTGGGAAAAGAGTCCACTCATGGTAATTATAATAAGAGTTTCAGTGACTTGCTAGAACAGGCAAGATTTCAGGGAAGTCGTGGGACCAGGAGAGACCCAAATCTAAGGGGAAGTGCTTCCTGTGACAATGGCCTCCCTTTGAATTTTGGAGCAGAAAAATAGGAAAGAGAAACAGAAAACATCAGAGAAGGATTTTACTAAACATGGTTATGCTTTAAAAAGGGACACAATAGAGATTATGATTTGGTATAATAATAAAACAACATGGCTGTTAGATATTGAATAATTCCTGGACAGATTTGCCAGAAGAGGACAGTTTTGCATTGCAGAAAGCCCTCAAAAAGCTTTCCATTTTGCTGCAGCAAGAAAGGCCAATGGAGAAGGCATTAAAGGCACCTGAAAGTTAGAAACCACACAGGCAGGAATACAAAGAGAGACTTCAGAAAGAGCCATGTGATATAAGGCAGAAGCTGAGGCTGAGAACATAGGTGCTCCATGTCAGAAAGGATGTAGGTGCGTAGACACGAGATCACTGTCTGCTGCTGTGGAGCTGCAACACCTCTGCTCACACAGGACACACCCGGTCTGTGAAATGAGGGGGAAGTTTGTCTCAGTTGTATGGTTAACCTTACCCTTGCTTATATCCCCTCAAGTCCATAACGAGTTCATTGCACTGTTCTTAAGAATTATTCACCAGTGACCACTTTCTTCTGCAATTTGTTCTCACTGATGGTGCTAATTGTGTTGTCTAATCTTAAAACAAACGATATAAATAAGGGGGTTTTGCTCACAGAAGTATCAACAGTGCACAGAACAGTGTCTTTGTGCAAGAGCATTGCCACAAAAAAGGAAATCTTGGTGTCCTGATCTTTTGTTCTTTCACTGACCTTGCAACGACCCACTTCAGGCCCTGTCCTACACAAAATGGACTCCTGTACTTCACAGTAAGCTTCTCTAAGTCAATGCAAGAATATGATTAACACTAGCTTTACTGTGAACTATTCGCTAAGTAGAAGGTTTTGGACATATGCTGATCATTTAATCAATTAGATACTTTTTTCAATACCAAAATGGTATTAAAAATGAGATGACAGTTCCACAACACTGCTTTTACAGGGCCATTATTAAAATGTGTTATCTGTTAAGACTTTGTTTCACTTTTCTTGTTTCTTAGAGGAATGCTTGGCAAATAAGAATCAGCTACCTGTCATTGAGACACATGTTCTTGTGAAAATTTACTAAACATTAATATAAATAACGCTGTTTCTTTACTCTGTTGCTTTTTGTTAAAACTTCTAGGGCACAGTAAAATTTATTCAGATGTACATTTGTATCAACTTTCACATAAAATTTACCTGTCCGGTCCTCGAGAACTTTGGCAATGTTCTTCACTATTCCAATCTTCCAACTGATAGCCTGCAATATTGTATGAGAAAATATATGATATATCCTGGGATATTTTGCAAAATTAAGTCACAATCCCTGGTGAGCCTTAGAGCTATGTCTGCTTTATTTAAAACATCCTTCCTATATCCCAATCAAAGTCACAGTAGAGCATGAATAAACAAGAAACACTTTTTTACTTATTATAAAAAGTGAAGAAAAAACTCACATTCTTACCTATTCCAGAGAGGTTTGCGTAGGTGTCCAGCATCACATCTTTGTAGAGGCTCTTCTGGGAATGGTCCAGCAAAGCCCACTCTTCCTGAGTGAAGGTAACATGCACATCCCCATAGGTCACTGCACTCTAACACATTCCATGCATGTGCACAAAAGACAGGGAGAGACTCAGGGCATTTTAAACGTATACTTCACTTACAATATATTCACAGAATTCTGTGTGCTTCACACTCTTTTTCTAGGACACAGGATTTCTAATGTAATCACCAAGGATTTTAGAAGGAAAATGAAAATGAGATTCAACCCTTGCATCTCTCGACCCACTGAATAGGATACACCACTGCAAGAGAAATATCTAATAACAGATATGTAGAAAGAGAAAAGGAAGCATTTTAAAGTACTAAGTGCACATCTGAGAAATTATAGAAACAATTCCTAACTTTAAAGAAGTAATAGGCAAGCTGGGTGTGTTAGCTCATGCCTTGAATTCCTGCAATCTAGAGGTAGAAACAGATGAATCATTGCATAGGAGGTCAGACTGCGAAATGCAGTGAGTTTCATTAAGCCTGAGCCACACAGTAAGACACTGTCCCAAATCAAACAAAAACAAAGAAAAGAGAGAGATAAAACCTAGAGGGTCTCACTGAAGTTCCTACAAAGACTTATGCATTCACTTTGGTTATGTATTAATCTCCTCAAAACCTGAAACGTCATAGTTTTAACAGTACGGTTAGTAAGATCTTGCTAAAGGGAATGCACATCGAAATGGTTAGAGACAAATGAAAACATTAGGAATGCAAATGTTGATCACACAAAAACACCATAGGATGGCTCAGTAGTTAAGAGCACTTGCTGGTCTTGCAGAGAAGGTGGGTTCAATTGCCAGGACTTACATGGTGCTCACAACTCTCTACAATACCAAATACCGGATTCGGGGCTATCTACTGTGAGCCTCAGGACACAAATCATTGATGCTCATCCATGCCTCCAGGCAAAAACTCATATTCCAAAAAATTAAAAAAATACTCAAAAAGGAGGAAGAATGTCATACAACTTTAATTCTATTATCTAGGAGGCTAAGTCAGTATAGTGTCAAGAATATACACCATCCTGGGAGAAAAAAAAAATGATACCCTTGTCCAAGTTCAAATGTCAAGATGGGAGGGAAGCTTGGAAAACCACCATAGGCTGTTTGTCCATTTGGACATTGACATGTACAAAAAACTACATATCAGACCCATTGGTCAATAACATAAAAATAAGAGTAGCGAGTGTGATGGTTTTTATCTTTAATAACAGCACTTGAGAGGTAGAGAGAGGTAGGTTTTTTGGAGATTGAGGGCAGCCTTGTCAACCCAGTAGTTTCAAGGACAGCCAGGGATAAACGGAGGAACCCTGTCTTGAAGAACAAAAACAAAAAAGTGAAAATATCAGATTAGCAAAATACCTTATCACTGAAAATCAATTGCTTATAGTGTATCTCAAGTTATTTACGGAGAGAGTCTGACACTTCAAATAAACAAATAATCTCTGGGAACATGATGCATCAATACTAATATGTTGGGCATGTTTAATTTGCAACAGGAATTCAATACAACATAAAGAAAATTCCCAACACCTACATGAGGAAAGCTAATTCCAAAGCTACATACAAACTGGAAAAATTCAGAATTCTCAGTAGGATTATGAATAAAAAGCACATAAGTACAAAAGTACAAAAGACACGTGACTTCTGAACTTACCACAGAGCTTAACTCAAACGTGGACAATGTGTCAGAGAAAAAGATTGAATAAAAAGAAAAATTCAAGAGTAAAGAACCAAAACAATGTAATCAAGTTTTAAACAAAAGACCTAAGGAAACTCTGCTAGAAAAGTGTGATCCTGACCAATGTTAGCCAACTAGGTATGAGTCTACTCGTATAGAAACTAAATAAACACGGACTACACAACTCCACAAAGTATCTTGAATTGACCACTAAACAGAAATATTAGTGTTCCAGCAACTATTGACATTTTAATCAAAACAGAGGCCTCATGTTCTAGAACTATCTCTAGAAAGAAAAGAGTCAGAAGTCTTCTTTTGCTCTGCAGCCCCTCACACTCCCTATGGTTTCTGGAAAACCCAAGCCAACTGACATCCACACATAAAACAATGTTGGAGAATAATTGAATCTCTTTCCTGACATGATATATGGAAACTAAACTGTCCACCTATTCAACACAAGCCAGAAGTCTCTCCAGCTCAGAAATGCCTTTCATACCTTGTTCTTGAATATCCCTGAATCACTACATTGTGGCAAGTTCAGCAGAAAGTTAAAAGGATTCTAATCAACCAGGCAGTGGTTGCTCATGCCTTTGATTGAAGCATTCAGGAGGCAGAGGCAGGTGGATCTCTGTGAGTTGAGGTCACCTTGGTCTACAGAATGAGTTCCAGGACAACCAGAGTTACAATGGAGAAAGCATGTCTTGAAATACACACACGCATCAGAAAGATCTCTAATCAAGTACTGCTGAATGATAATCCCCATCACCTCTTTTCTACCTTTTCCTAATCTGGTTGTGTGACTGATAACCCAAACCTGAAAATGGAATGCAGCATTCAGACTTTCTAGAATCAACACCTTCAGTTTTCCAGCGTGTCTTCTAACTGCACGCTCAAAAGCAAAGCCTACATGCACACACTGGACAGTGATGTTACAA